>LOJH01027929.1:0-17907 GCA_001685095.1 Ellobius talpinus
CTCTCTCTCTCTCGGCAGTGTGAGGTAGGGATCTAACCACCTCTCCATGCTGCGCTAGTCCTACTGCCCATCCTCTGCACACTGCTTACCAGTGAGCTCCTCCTCCGGCTCCTCCTGCATGCATGGTCTCCTACCAGACTCTGTTCCCTTTCACCAACCCCAGTCAACCTACAGAAAGGAATATAATCAGCCTGGTTATGCATGACTCCAAAACAGCTGGTTAATTCACTGAACAGAATCATGTACCAGATGTTGGGGGATCATGTAACCCGAGGGTTGTTTCTCTATTTTTCGTTTTAGCTGAGGATTTCAATGACAGTTTGTCCACTGACTCACCCCGCAAATACGTATACAATGCTTTCTGGTTGTCAGGCACCAGACTGGGCTATGCCAGCAGTGAGTGGCACTTACTCTTTGTACCTGGAAGTCAGGTGCCAACGGAGGCAAGTGCACACGCCAGCTCATTTCAGGAAGGAACACATGTCATGAAAGAAATGACAGGGTGTGGACTCACATGGCTGGTCAGGGATAGCTTATTGAAAGAGACAGCATTTTTGTCTGGGTCAGAGATTCATCTTGGAGCATTTGAAGGTTCAAGGTGGAGAAACTCAAGACAGAGGAAGTGAAAAGATCCGCAGGCATTGTCAGCTGCAGCAAGGAGAGCCGTGGCAGCGTGGAAGTGAGGGAGGTGGTTAGGTCCTAGAGCAGAAACGTTGAAAGCAACGTGAACCTTCCATACACCTCAGTGTGGTGGACATTCATCCAAGCCCCAGTAGGAACTGGGCTGAGCCAAAGGCCAGGGTTCTGTCTACTACAGGCAGGTCAGCCTTGCTGCAGCCTCTGCCTCCCCATGAGACTCTCAGCAGCCTCTGCAGCTGCCATCTCAGCCCTTGCTGGCCAACTCCAGGTCCCCTACTGAGTTTTCATCCTTGTGACTATGGTTTTCTGTGGTACTCTCCCACCCTGGCATACCCCATCTGACCTCCTGCCTGGAGAGTCAGAATAAACCTGGGAGTGAGCTTTGGGTGGGTTACTGTGAGGCCATCAAATTCACAGGGATATTCTTAGTTTTTAAAGTCAGATGTCTGAAGACTCAGCCTACCAAATCACACAGGAAGGATCACAGGTAGGATAGTCTTTATGGCCCAACACAAGACAGAAACAACCGTGGTTCAGTTTTGGTGGCCAGGCAGGGAGATGGACTGAACTCAGCCTCCAGGGATGTTGGGGTGTGCCTGGGTGCAGATCCCACCTAGCCGGGGTAGGACAATGAAACTCCAGTCACTTGGCTGTGTCCAGGCGGGGTAGAGGTGTTTGAGACCAGCAGCTGCCCTTCTAAGGACCCCCGGGGCCTTTAGGGAGGCTGGTAATTGGGCTCTGGCTGTGATTTGGGCACAGTCATGGGGGCTGCAGGGGGAGCGCTGTGGGGGAGGTGGCTCGCTCAGCATTAAGCCTGGCTCCACTCAGCCGGCTGTGGAATTCCTCCTCTGATCTGGCTCCAGATTGGCCCAGGAAGAAATTGGGGAAGAATTGATTGGTGCCATGTTATACAAGCACGTCCCTCATGACAGACGCCAGGCGACTGCGGTATGGAACCCTGGCCCAGCCCCATTCCTCCCCTGGGATCCTCTGGCTCCAAGGCTCAGAACCCCCCTTTACTCCTCTACCCCATGTACTCCTGGCCTGACTGCCAGGCGCCTAGAAGGGGAGATGAGATGCCCCATTGAGCCACACTCACTTGTCAGAGGCAGGGCCTTGGAGTCTCCTGGGTGATACTCATTGTGTGTGGGTTGGGGTTTATCCTATCTGCTGACTGCCAAGACCCAGAACTGCAGACACCCTGGTCCT
Source organism: Ellobius talpinus (assembly GCA_001685095.1). Classification (NCBI taxonomy): domain Eukaryota; kingdom Metazoa; phylum Chordata; class Mammalia; order Rodentia; family Cricetidae; genus Ellobius; species Ellobius talpinus. The sequence goes on from LOJH01027929.1 coordinate 1,849, forward strand.
AAACATTCCCCAAATAGAGATGCTCACACAGGACAGTATCAGAGGCCCAGGGTGCAGTGAGGAACCTTTCTCCCACCCTGAGGTAGGCAGCACTGAGCTGGGGGAGTTCCAGGCTTCAGTCTTTTCTTTTGCTCTTACTATGACAGGGGACAGGGAGAGCTGAAAGAACAGGTAAACTTCCGGACGGAGGTGGCAGACGATGAGCTACAGAGGTTGGGGCCTTGTGCCAGGGCATGGACTACTATTCCTGCAGAGTGAGGTATCCCCTGAACTGAGTATGAAGGAGGGAGTCCTCATGGCACAGGACCCACATCCTTTTAGTAAAATAGCTAGTCTTCCTGTTCTCTGGGGTACTGCCATGGGCTCAGGTTCTTCATCACCCAGAATGTTCTTCCTGACACTCCAGCAGGCTGGAATTTTAGATGGAACCCCCTTCCAGAGCTACCAGGCCCAGAGTGGCCTCCCTGGTTGGGCTCAGCTCCAAGGACAGGCAGAGTCAGGCAGAGTTTGTGGGAAGGCCCAACCACGGTGCCAGGTCGGGAAAGCACCTAGTGGGTTTGGCTTCCAAAGCCGCTGGGTTCACAGTGTCTCAAGCCCTGTGGGCAGGGACACTGTGAGGAGACCCCACTCCGATGGCATCAAAGGAGGAACCTCAGGAAGGATAGTCTGGGTCTCAGCAGCAGAGAGACTGGTCCAGGACTGGACACACAGGCCCCCCAGACATCAATGGGTTCTGAGCTCCAGTTTTGTTGGCTGCTAAACCAGCAGGCTGCTCAGCCTGCAAGACCATTGTGCCCCCCCGGGGCTGGGGTACGCTGCCTGTAGACACTGGCCACCTGCCATGGGGCCTCCAAGAACCTAAGACTCTCCCTCCTAGCCTGTTACTTTGTGTTTTGGACAGTTCTGGGCTGCCAGCTAGCATTAACATCCATGCCCATCCCCAGTCCCAGGGAGCATCAAGTCAGGACAAGTTGCATTTGGACTCAAGTCTTGCTGTGGAGCCAGAGGTTTGTGATGATCCTGGGTGCATCCCATGTGTAAACGGTCAGTGGCCTAGACCGCTGTCTGAAGGACAATGAAGCTAGGCCCCAAGTCTTTGACCTGCTTAAGAGGTGTTCACCTCCTGCTAGGGTAGGTGGCCCCAGTACCTGAAGGCAGCTGTGAGATGACCTAGCATCTGTTGTCAGAGGCCTAGCTACTTAGCAGTCCAGCCCTGGTAGTCTACCTTCAGTTGCCCCTCCAGTACTCAGGATGAGGAGAATTGGCATTACACATATGTTCCTGCCCAGGGTGGGGCATCCCAGAGGAACCAGACTGGGGCTCCACCATCACTGGAATGGTAGGCTGGCCCACAGGTTACCTGTTCCATGGAGAGCAGCCCTGCTACAAGTTCATCTCTGTCAGCCGCTACAAGATGGGCATGGGGGCAGAGCTATAGGGCACCTTAGAGAGGGCTGAGTGGCCAGTGAGGGCAGGCAGTAGATGGGGGGGCGTGGACTTTTCAGCCAAGTTGGCACTGGCTCGTAAGAATGGAGGGAGAAGCCTCACTTGCCCGTGGGCTGGCTCCTGGCATCTCCCAGCCACAAAGACATTCTGTTCTGTCCCCTTGTTCCAGATAAGACTACAAAGGCAGAGAAGATGTAAGTGGCCCAGTGGTGAGGGGTGTTAACTTAGGGTATCCTGTCTCTTGTCCTAACCAGCATACAGTGACCTAAAATGGCTTACCACCTCCAAGAAGCTGTCTAAGCCCCTCCATGAGAACTGACTGCTCCACTCCTCAGACCCACTTCCCTGTTGCCCACATCCTAGCCAGAGCTAGGATGTGGCCTTGGGCTACTTCACACATGCTGTCTCAATTCAGCACAGTAGGAGATGGGGCAGAAAAACAGACATCTTTACTCTGCAGGCCTGGATGTGTGCTGTGCCCTGACCTAGCTTAGCTTACCCATGCCCCCACCCTGCTGGGCCCATCGTGCCCTCCTCCGCTCGCGCGGCTGGTGGCAGAGCCTCCCCGTGTGGGACTGGGCAGCCACCTGCTGCCCACAGCCGCAGCCACACAATGAAGCCCTTGTGAGTAACGGGCAGCGGGCAGTGCCTCCCAGCCTACCCCAGGCTCAGAGCCCCGTTGTGTAGGGCGGCTGCCCTGGATGGGCAGCATAGATCAAGCAGGGCTGGCCCCACCCATCCTGGACCACAGTGTTCCTGCCTCTCCCTAGTAGTCTAATAGCCGCTACTCCTGTCTCCTGGTGGTCTGCCTGCCTGAGGACGAGAGGATCACACCATGGGCTGACAGTCAGGAACTGAGGGCTGGGTCACCCACTGTAGCTTCACCTTGACCCTAAAATTCTGCCTCCTCAGTCCCTGGCAGGAAACAAGCAACAGACAATGAAACCATCCCAAGCAATGTTGGCGACTCGTCCTGTTGCGGAGTCCTGAAAGGTACTGCTCGGGAAGAAGCCATCAGACATAGGAGGGCTAGCAATGTCCATTTGCGGCCATGAGGAGGTCTGGAAGTTTCTAGACCTCAGCAGGGTTCAGCCATCCTATGCCAGGGACTATACAGGTCCCGGGCAAAAACCTCAGAAACAGAAACAAACAAACAAAAATCCAGTCGCCCCACTGGGTAGATGCCACAAGCCTGTCGGTTAAGTAGTCGACAGCCGGGTGCTGCCTCCTGGCATCCGACTCTTGGAAAGCCAAACACATTGCAGGAGGGAAAGAACTGGGCTCTGTGGTGTGTGAGGAAATGTTATCACAGTGACCATCTCTCTCCACCACTGGGATGAGGCGTACGACTCCATAGGTCAACCAGAGTTATCCCTGAGCTGGACAAAAGAGGAGCAAGACAGTGCACTTAGGATGCTGAACTCTAGGGAGAACCGGCCCAGAGAAGCTGAGCTGATTAGAGGGATGGAGGACAGCTCAGAGCCTGGAGCCAGCCACACCTAAAGCCATTCCCTCATTTCATAACCCCATGCCTTTTACTGAGGGAGGCTACTGTTTCTGTCATTTGCCTTGGAGGACATTAGGGTTTGAAGTCCACCCTACGTGGGTCAGGGAGTGTTCTGGGGTAGCTTAGTAACTTCCCCACCTTCCTTCTCTTGGGAAACCCAGCCTCAGTAACTGAAGCTGGGCAAGTAGGACTTGAGGGCATCCCCACTCACCCTAACCCAGCAGCCCCGCAGGATTCCCCAACCGCATCGTGAGATCACTCAAGCAACCCTTTGCCCACAGGCCCTATGGAAAGTGTCAGGACAGACGGGAAGCCGTCAAGACTTTGGAAGAGCCTTGCTCTGCCAGCCTGCAAGGGCCTCTGAGTAGGGCTCTATGCCGGTCAGCCTCAGGCTACATATGGCCTCTAACTCTGAGGCCCACAGATGTTCTGGTCAGCCTTGACTAGGGCTTTGAATTCACCGAAAGGGGCTCCAGGGCCCAAGCCCTGCCTCTCTGTCTACTCTAGCGAGAATTCCCGGAGTTAATCCTGAGTTGTTTCCTAGCAAGAGAAAGGCTGGGACCTGCAATAAAGATCTTCACAACCAGTAAATAGGGATGTGCTAGCCTCGTGGTGAACCCTGGCACAACCCAGACCCTCACCTGCTCTGTGGAGGACAGCAGTCCCACGGGGGTAGGAAGCCTGACCTCATATCTCCTCAGCTGTATAGGGTAGATCCCTGAATCAGAAGGCTGGACTCCTAGCAGAGGGTCCCTCCTCTACCCCCACCTCAGAAACTGCCTCAGCTCAGTCTTGCCCTGGAGGGAAGAACCATTTCCCCACAGGCATGCTCCAACCCAGCTGTTGCTGGCTGCAAGCTCAGGGGTCCCCAGGGCTTGTGCAAAGCTGAGGATTTCCTCTGGATCCTGGGGCCACAGCTGTGCTCACGTGTGTGGGGGAGGGGGAGGTACTAGGTGGCGGGAACCAGTAAGGGTTGCAGGCTGCAGCTGCCAAGCCACACTAGGTGGTTGCAGTGGTAGGTTCAAGGCACAGGCTGTAACCAGGAGTAAGGCTAGGCTGTGCCACTTCCCCCAGGGGCGGAGGAGGGAGCGGGCAGGAAGGTGGTGTGTCCCCAGAGTAAGGAGATGCTCCCTGGCTGGAGGAGAAAGGGTACTCCAAACTGTATCCTGAACACAGGGAATCTTAGCCGGGTTCTGTTGCTGTGATAAAACATCATGACTAAAAGCAACTTGGGGTGGGGTGGGGGGCAATTCTTTCAGCTTACAAGTCTCAGGTCACACTCCACCACCGAGGGAAGTCAGAACAGGAGCTGAAGGAACGACCTGAGAAGGGCTGCTGACTGGCTTGTTCAACCTACCTCCTTCAAACCATCTAGGGCTACCTGCCCCAAGGGTGGTACTGCCCCCAGTGGGCTGGGCCTTCCCACATCAATTATTAATCACGAAAATGTCCTACAGATTTGCCTGCAGGCCAATCGTGTGCTTTCACTTTCTCAATAAGATTCCCGCTCCTTAGATAGGTCTAGGTTTGTGTCAAGTTGACAAAACCAAGCAGCGCCCAGGGCCAGGAGTCAGAGCTGATATCACTAGCAGCACAGGACCTGAAGAGGTGGGAGCCCATCCCTGGCAGGAGCCAGCAGCCCCAGTCTTCCTCCTGGGCAGTTGCCCTTGGTCAGGCTGCTGGAGTGCTTGGCATTGTCAAGAGTGTCTGAGACAGGCTGCGGCAGCTGTGGTCAGTCAGCTGGGGGAGCCAGGCAGCCGTCGGCACCGGCATCAAAACCCACACCTTTGAAGAAAAGGGCAAGATATAGAGACAAGGGCCACAAGACCTTGATGGGATGGGTGGTGCTCCAGACATCTGGCTCGTGCCTACCCTACCAGCTGTTCTGCCCAGCCTCTCAGAGCCTCTGTCAGCTCTGGGGATCCCAGTGAGGGTTGGGAGATTGGGCTATCTTGGGAACGGGGTAGGACTGGGGTGAGATGTCATGTGTCTTCATGGATCACCACCATGTCTGGGATGACTGAGACTTGGCAGTAGGGTCACTTCGTGTTCATTAATTTAGGGAGTCGTCATGGGGAGGGAGGGGTGGGGGAAACCATGCCGCCCAGGCTTCCATGAACAAGTGGAGGGGGAGTTAGGCTGGGAGATGGGGAGCCCAAGAGAAGGGGATGCTCTCACCTGTCCCTGACTATCGGGACAGCCAGCCTTGCCTGCCCTGTATGCCCAGCCCAGTGGGCAAGTCCAGTGGACTTAAAGGGACTAAGCCTGAGCTAGCCTCAGGATCAGACAGATCCTGAGAGGATGGGGAGAGGGTGGGGCAGGGGCTAAGATGGTCTCTGGTGACAGGAAGGTGGGTGAGCCAATGAACCAGCAGCACCTGCCTCCTACCCCAGAGTGTTGTATTGTGGATTGAGGACCTTGTGACTCTTTACAGCATATTACACCAACTCCAGTGTGCTGGGGGTAGGGCTCCTTTATGGTCCTAAGACTCACACCACAGCCCATGTGTGTTGGGGCCCACTGCACTGAGCTGTGTCCCTATCCTACCCAGCTCAGAGGGTTGGGCTGCCTGAGATTGTGAGAATTCCTTCCCTGGGGAGACATAACCAATGTCAACCCACTTCTCATAAGGTCCTGACGACAAATCCTTTGCCACCTTCCCACTAAAACACCAAGGAACCAATGAGTTTCCTGGGATTGCTTATAGAGGCTTGCCCACAAAAGTGTGGGAGGACCCCAAAGCTCCTGCAGTAGGAAGTTTTCACCAAGTACAGTGATTGCTTCTCCACGGCTGCGTAGATAAAGCGCTGCCAATTGACCTCCTCCAATCTATATTGTCTAGCACCTCCCAAGACCCTGTGTCCAGTTAGGACAGAACTGCACACAGATGGCTTGGAGAAGTGGCAGGGATCTCAGGTGAGGGTCCAATGACCTTTCTCACTTCCTCTTGCTCTGGGGGAAATTAACAGTTAACAGGCCCACTACTGATGGTCTCCTCCACGCAGGCAGAGCTGACTGATGGTGATGGTGACTGGTTTTGCTCAGAGGGCCATGCTCTACAACAGAGGTCCACACCAGAGGTCTCAGATTCCATATGTGGAGGTGGCCAGGGTTGGAGGGCAAGCAGGAGGTTGTGAGGACAGTGAGCAGCAGGCCCTACTCAGGGCCAGCAAGTCCTAAGGGCCATCTGTGAGCCTGCGACCAGGTCTTGGCTTCGTAGCCTCAATTCCTTCTAATGGGTAAGGCAAGGATGTCAGATTAAGGTGTGGTGAAGAGGCCAGCTGGGGGCTGAGATGTGCTAGAAGTTGCCTCCCAGCACCTCATCCGTCCCCTGTGATAAGGGTTATGTCAAGTTCCGGGATGACTGTGTTCTGTCTGTGCTATATAATTAGTGCCAAATATGAGCTTATTCCTCCTGGGAGTGTTAGCTGGCATCCTGAGAGGTGGGGTCTTCCTCTGGTCACTTGTGGGGCCCGTGGACCATGCAAGGCTCAGGCTTTTCTCTAGGATGGCTCTGGCTCCTGGAAAGACCTTTTGCTAAGCCCCCAGAAGGCATTTTGGAGCAGAGTCCCAATGAGCCAATGGAGCCCCATGGAGCTGCTGCCACGGGCAGCTGGGATCAGTGGAAAGGGATGGTAGAACAATTGAGCTGAAACAGAGGTCTTAATGGCAAAACCACTTATTTCAAGAGAAAACATGATCCATGGCTAGCCCTGAACAGACACATAAGGGTCTGGAAAAGAGAAGCCCCAAGGACCAACGACCCCAGGATCTGCTGCGAACCTGCTGCTGAGATATTAAACTTCTGCCCTGGGGAAGCGATAAAATAAACATCCACCCGGCATGTCTCTCAGAAGCAGAGGCTCCTGTGATGAGAAATCCAGAGACAGCCGAGGCCCCAATCACACCCTCAGATGTTGGAAGATGCTGAGGAAGAAACAACCCAGATGGACCTGTCTGCAGCCCTGACCTACTCACAGCCAGGAGTTCAGCAAGGCATGTCTGTGCCTGGATGGATGGATCTGGGGCTGAAGCTGCCTAGGAGGGGGCAGCGACAGAGATGAGACTCTGCTTTGGGGGAGCAGAGCCATGGTGTCCTGGGTGGGGACCGTGTCTGGCCCAGGCCTCCATCCTGCGGCTCAGGACAGGACTAGTTGGGGGAGCTGAGTGACTTCTTGCCCTCCTTACCTTCCCTGCTTCCCTCTCTCTTCCCCTCCCCCTCTTCTGTGTAGACTATGTAATTCAGGCTGGCCTGAAACTCTTGACCCTCCTGCCCCAGTCCCCCAGGTGCCACAGTGACAACTGTGGGCAACCCACCTAGCTCTCTTCCCAAGGAGTCCCAAAGTCTCGGGGACTAAGCCACTGGGCAACTCACCTGGACACCTCTGGGTGTCCCAAGGGCTCTGTTCTCTGGCCCTGACCCTCTGCAGCTGGGGCCGGGTAGAAGAATCTTAGGTCGCCTGGTTCTTTCTTCCTTTTAGTCAGCCAAGTCATACACTCCTGAACACATACAAGGCAGACACCGCTCATCAAGCCCTGAAGATTCACAACCTGTAGCATAGCCCTCGGGACAGCATGACCTTTGCAGCTCTGGCTTGAGAAATGAGACACACATGCATGCATACACACACTCACACATGCATACACACCCTGTCTGGGAACCCCTGACCCAACTCTGCTCTGTCCCCAAGTCCCCCAAGGTGCCACAGTCTAGCCCCTTGGTCCTCAGTGTGGGGCTTGGATGTTGGCAGTGCTTAGGCCAAGTCTGCCAGACCTTTGCACACAGGGCAAAGAAGCCTGACACGGTCAAGGCCCATCCCCTCTAGACCCTGACTTCCCTGGCTAAGGATAGTGGAGGCTCCTCATTGGACAGAGCCTAGGTGACTAAGATGGCCACCAGAAGACACTCCCAGAGGAAAGGTCATAGGGAAGGGGCTGAGGCCATAAGCCACTATGGAGAGGTAGTTGACAGAGCATCTGAAATAGGCTTGCCAGGTCCTGGGCACTGGGCACTGGGAGCCCAGTGAGGACACAGCTAACATAGTTCTTTGCCTTCCCCTGTACCAGCAGCATAGCCTGTGCAAGGGTCCTGGGGTTGCCTTGCCTGGGCAGCACAACAAGAACATGCCCCTTCCAGGTCTGCAGGGCACTCACCCAAGCCCAGGCTTCACCAGGAAGCCACACTGCAGAGGGATGTCCTGGCATCTTGGTGTATGACCTGTGGCCACGTTCAGCTCCAGTCTCTGCCTCTGTTGTCCTCAGGGAAGTTCAATATTGCATCTGGAGCCGTATTACACCTGCAAAAATCCCATTTCCAAGCAGGGCTGAATTTGGGGGATATTTTACCCTGCTGCAGGTACCAGCAGTAGGAGGGCAGTGTGGCAGGATCCCCAACTTCTCTGTACAGGGGTCTCCATCCATAACGCTTCAGGTCCACCCACTCCCGCTGGAGCTCTCCTGGGCCCAGCAAGGAAGCAGTTTCCATCTTTAGAGGGGTTGTGCTGGGTAATGATAGTGAAGCCTGACATGGAGACAGAGGGACTCAGAAGTCAGGGATGACAATGGTGCTGAGTTCAGCAGGCAGATAGGAGAGGCTCAGGGGGCAGGGGAAGGATGGAGAGGCCAGGAGGCTGGAGAGAAGGGGAGGGGAAGACCAGGCTAAGGAGTAGGGGTAGGTCAGAGGGAGAAGAGGCCAGGGAAAGGGAGCCAGGGGAGGGTATCATTGCTCAGAACTGGGCATGGAGGTTGGAGGGAGACCCAGAACAGGTCCCAGTTTGGAGTTTCATACCAGGAAAGTGAGGAACCATACTCAGTGGGCTAAGGCCAGCCCGGGATGGACACAGGGACTAGCCATCCCAAGGGCAGGAACAGCATGGGGAGGAGAGCAGGGACAGCAGCTTTCAGACGACAAATGTTTACAGGTGGTGTGACTGGTCCTTCACCTGGCCATAGCTGGCTATGTGGCATGGATACGGCCACAGACTGGAGGGCCAGTGAAAACAATGACCTCAGAATATCAGAGCCATGGTGGGGAGAGCCGGACCTGGACATGAGCGGAGCTGCTAACAGGAGCATCCTCTTGTGCCCAGCCACACCCTGCAGCCATGCAAGTCTTCAGCTGTTTGCTGCTGCTCATCCTGGTGGCCCCAGCCGATGCTGCTCCACAGACACTATGCCCCCCTCAGGCCTGAGGCCCTGAGCCCATGCTGCCCCAGGACCCCCAAAGCTGAGTGGATAAGGTTCAGACTTCTGCACCCCTGGGATCCATCTTTGGCTGGCTGTGCTGGGGTAGGGGGCCACACCTGCTCTGGGGTGGGATGGGGAGCTCTTCCGGGCCTGCAGCTGTTGGCCCCGAGGATAGACAAGGCCTCCGCTGCAACAGCTGGGCCGGAGGCTTGGGAGCCAGGAGAGCCCAGAGCCCAAGCAGCCCCCATAGGGGATCGGTTACAGCGGCTGCAGATACTGGGGGACAGGGGATGAGGATGAAAGGAACAGAGGGACCACCCTCCTCACACCAGGTTCCTTACCTCCCATACCCCATGTGGCCCAGAGACCCCAGTCACAGCCCGTTTGGGGCTGCTTCCTATGTGGTGACACCCCAGATATTCCCTGAAGCTCTCTGTCAGGGCCATGGCACACCAGCCTGTTTGGGCAGCCCTCCTCTAGCCCCTGGGCAGAGTGCAATGGCAGCTGCTGTTGTCCCAGTTGGGCAATGCCTATTGCTCAGCAGGTGTGTGAGGGACTGAGGAAGGAGGGACGTCACAGTGGGTGAAAATTCAGGGATACCCTTGTGTGCACCATGCCATTATCCATGGATAACATGGACCTTGGAGGGTACACCCCAGAAACCCAGATGCACGAGCATCCGTACAGTAGGCACTTGGTACACCTTAGGAGTAGAAGAGTACCACCACGGCAAAGGGATTGCCATGCGGTCTTGCCTCTTGCATTCTGCAGGATGGAAAAGAAGCTGGAGTCTCACCCTGCTTGGGCCCTGGGAGGGGAGTGGGTAGCACCTCCTTGTCTCCTGGCTCTGATAGCCTGGCATCTAGCAAAGCAAGAAGGAGGGCCAGACCCAGGATAGAAGCAGCAGAGGCATGTAAGGGTAAACTCCGCAATCCGGTGGTGGGTTCTGGCCAAGTGCTTCCCACTAATACAGCCCGCCTTTCCATTCACTGAAAGAATGTTCCAGGTCACACTTCATATAGGGCCCCAAGGGCCTGGAATGGACAACCTGAGAGTAGATTACCCAGGCCTTTCCAGATGCCATTTGATACCATTGCAGGGTCCCCTCCCTCCCTCCTGACCAGACCCAATCTACAGCCCCACATGGGGCTGGAGCAGACAGCCTCTCGCATCCCAGGATCTTGGGTGCTATCTGCTTGCCCACCTGGCTGTGGTCCCTGACAGCCGGTTCAGCAAGGGACAGGCCCAACTCTTGAGCCAAGGACACATTGGCCTGGCCACTGAAGGACCAAGTGGCTGGTTTGCCAGGATTTGGGGGGATTTTGAACCATCTGCTGTGGCAGGTGTGGTCAGCCTGACTAGCAGCGTCCATGGGCTGCCTGGAGGGTGGCCAGCCAGCTGCTGGGGGGCTGGGTTTGCTGGTCTGGCCACTTGCCTGGGGCAGCAGAGCCAGAAGAGAGAGGATGGAGCAGAGAGGCAGATCCCTGTCCCCTGCCTGGCATGGTTCAGACTCTCAAATGGACACTGTGGCAGCTGGTCAGCAAGGCCGAGGCCTCCTCGGGGACCTGGGACTAGGCCTGCAGGTGGGGATTTCAATCATGACATGGAAAACTGTCAATCTAAGGCAGTAGGCAATGTGATGAGGACCCTGCCCCTCGTCTTAGGGACCGGTGGGACAACTGTACACTGCTGTGAAGTGAGCTTTTATGAACTGTGTGAGTGCCCCCCACTGGCCAGTGCAGGCCTGTTCTGGAAGAGCACACCCCAGCAGATGGACTCCAGGCATTGGGAAGCAGCAGCCAGGGGGCGAGGGTTGCACAGAGGGGCTAGAGGTGATCCTGAACATCCCCTTGAGGTTTAGGGGTGCTTAGGCAGGTTAGGGGCAAGATGAAGGCTGCCTGAGCTAAGACCCCCAGAAAAAGGTCTGGTAAGGCTATGGGGGAGCCTAGGCAGGCAGGCATGGTGAGCAGGTCTGAGACACCAGGCTCAGCTCTGTGGGGACAAGCAGAGCAGCCCAAGGGCGCCTTCACAGGGGCCAAGGGTGTGGCGTCACACACCTGGGCTTTGGCCAGTCTTTCTCTGAGGGCTGACCATTACACCCTGGTTCACACAGGTCCTTTCTCCTCCTTTCAGGTTTCCCTACCATGTCAGAAACAGCAAGGCTAGTGAGATCTAGGGCTGAGGTGGGGCTATGGCTTTGCAAAGTGATGTTGGAGCAGAGGGGCACTGAGGAAGGAGGCTGTTGGGACTAGCGGATACTGAAGGAGTAGGAGAGGATCCCGGGCTGCCTGGGAAGCTAAGCCCGGAAAAGCTACAAGGGCTAGCCTTTCCCCCACAGCCAATCTGAGGAGATAGCACTAGGGTGGGTCCCCAAGGAGACAGCAGAGGAACCCTCACAGCCACTGGCCTCACCCCTCCTGCCATGAGCGCAGAGGAGCGAAGGCTGAAGACGCTGATCTCAGGTGCAAGTTTACCTGCGAGGGCTGTGGGGTTTCTTGGGGCACACTGAAGAAGTCTGGCTAGGCCCTATGGCGATTGCTCCCGGGAACTTCTGAAGGAGTGTGACTGTGTGTTACTGAGGCTATCAAGACTCAGGACAGGTGGAGGGTGTGGGGAGGGGCTGGATAACCAGACAAGGTTGCACAGGAAGAGCTGCTGGAAAGCCACTCCCTAGCGTATGGGTATGGGTCACTGGCCTGGTGCCCTTGAACTAGTTCAGAAAGAACCTGGAACAGAAGCAATTAGGTTCAACCAGCCCAGACCCTGAGTCTTCCATCAGCAAAAGGCCTGAACTGTCCTGAATGCAGATGCATGTAGTGGCCACTATGGCCACAAGATGGCACCAAAGGCCGGGTGGTGGAGGCTTCAGGACTAGAACCCAGTGGGCCAGTTGGGGGCTGGACCTTGATTCTTCATTGCTGGCCAGGCTCCTCCCTTTTAGCCTTCAGAGGACTGATACAGCTTAGGGAGACAGTGGGAAGCTCTGCTGTGTGAGTGGGGGGTGGGGTGTGTGTGTGTGTGTGTGTGTGTGTGTGTGTGTGTCGCGCGTGTGCGCCATTCAATATGAGCTCATTTCTCTAAATGAAAGTGGAGGAGACTAGTTCTTGCTGAGGAGAGTCCTGTAGTCCTTGCTGAGGCCCACTCTCCTATGCTTCCTCCTCCCACACCACTGGTTTGCTGCCCAGACAAGGTCTAAAAAGAGAGCTCAGTGCTGGGAAGACAGAAACTGGGGTATTACTCACTCAGTCCCGGGTCCAGGGCAGATGGGAGTCCCAGAAAAAGGACCTGAAGGGAGGGAGGGCTTGAATAAACCGGGTGTAGAGGTACACACTTGTACACACTTGTAACCTCCACACTCACAAGGTGGAAGCAGGAGGATTAGAAGTCAAGGCCATCGCTAGCTACACAGTGAGTTCAAGGCCAGCCTGAATATGTGAGACTCCGCCTAAAAAAAAACAGGAGGTGGGATGGGGTCTGGGAAAGGTGAGCAGAGTCAGTGTCCCTGGAGACAGGGGCTGATGAGGAGCTGTATCCTCCCTCTCCCAAGCCTGTAATTTGTCCTCATCTGATGTTGTAATTGTCATCTCAGCTGATTATCACAATGTCAACCTGACATGGGCTGCAGTGAGAATCTGTGCATAGGCGCCAGAGAGCGCAGGCCATTCACATATTCCCCTTTATCCCCTTGGTTTAGAAGGGACAGAAATCAAGGTGCAGCCCTAAGAAGGGAAAGGGTGCCTTCCCCTCACCCCTCCTGCCTGAAGTCCTTTAGAGTCCCACTTTCTTACTCCTACTTCTGAAAGGGACAATCAGCCCCGCCCTTCCATTGTCTCAGGGGTCCCCTCATGCCTGTGTCCCCATGAGGGACCTCAGGAGCCCCTTTCTGCATTTCACAGGTCAGGAGACTGGCAGCAGGAGCCAGGACGCCAGACATCACCAATCCTCTCTGTGTCTAATTCTATACTCATCATTGTCGCCCCAGGCTCTGGCTAGCAAATGTCACCAGCAGAAACACTCGGGTAGCTCAGTCTCGGTCTCTCTCCAGATGTACCCTGTGCCATCTGCCAAATGACCTATTGCCCAACACCCTTATTTCACGGCCACGTCGACGGCTATTTAGACCGTGCGATGATGCTTCTTGTCATGAAGGTTCCACTTGCTGTTTGTTGCTGGGTTTTCCCATCTGCTGGACTTTTGTGTGTGACAGTGCTGCGTTCTGTGCCTGCTATTATGTCTGTAATCAACTTATTCCACTGTGAGTCGTCTGCTATTATCGCTCTAGCTGACCATCACCCCACTCTCTGTGAGATCATTGGGGTCACTTCTGTGGAGCTCTGTTCTGGGGGCACTTCTACAGGGTTTCACATTTCATGACAGCCTCTGTGTCCTGAAACCAGGCCCTACCTGTCCTAACACAGTTTACAGCAGAGTATCAGCGCCCCAGACTCAAAAGACAGTGGACACCCAGATACAGGCCCAGCATCCCCAATGGAACTTCAACCCTGATGCTCTCAGCCTGAGACATCACCCCTCCCTTGCAGGTGCTGAAGTGGGCTGATTTACCAAGGGTTCAATGTACAGCTTGTTCTTTTTACTTGACCCTGAAGTCCTGGACGGGCCTGAGACATTGAAGTTAGATCTCAAAGATAAGTTCTGGCTTCTGGCTTTAAGGATCACACCTGGATCTCTTTTTGGCCGATGGCTGGGGCTCATTGCCCAGGCTAGGCTGGCTGGGATCCAGGCCTTCTGACAAGCAAAGGCCACTGATGTTGCATGGGAACAGGAGATGAAGGCTCTCATTAGCACCTGCTCTCAGTGCAATGGCTTAGGAGCATCTCTAGCCTGATGTCCTAGATGGTCACCTCCAGCTTAGGTGGCCAGGATCTCCCCACCTGAGGGCCTGAAACAGAAAAGGTTTGAAGTTATGTCGTGTGTGTGTGTGTGTGTGTGTGTGTGTGTGTGTGTGTTTGTGGGGGGAACAGAGGGATGCCCCAGCCTGTCATGAACCCCATCATGTGCAGGGTTCAATAACTCCCAGGACAGTGCCCATGTTGTATCTGGACTCAGAACACCCCGCCCCCCCACCCCGACAGTGATCACAAAGGCCAGCTCCTTTCTTCCTTCCTTCCTTCCTTCCTTCTTTCATTCTTTCTTCATTCCTTTCTCCCTTTCTTTCATGTGAGGGGGCATGTTTTTAGATGCATATGCACATAGGCATGAATAAACGTGTGTGGAGGTCAGAAATGGGTGTCAGCTGTTTTCCTCAGCCATTTTCTACCTTCTCAATTGAGGCAGGGTCTCTCACTTGAAGCTAGGGCTGACTAAACTAACCAGCCGAATCAGCAAGCTCCTGGGTGTGTGGCCATCTCTTGGAGCAAGGTTGATCTACAGAGGGTCACACCCCTAAAGAAATCCTACTTTCCCTCTCTTATAATCTACCAGAGGCCAACGGCCCCTCAGCAAAGAATGGGGCTTCACGCCCCTCCCCCTCCATACTGAGATTTCCCTGCCTTGAGCTTATGTGGTCCCATGCATGCTGTCCAACCCCTGTGACATCATATTGTTGCTGCCCTGTTGTGTTCAGAAAGCAGTTTTTATTGCAGCCATCCATGTCCTCTGGTTCTTACAATGTTTTAGCTCCATATTCCTCTAAGATCCCTGAGTCTTTGGGGAAAGGGTAGGATATAGCTAGATAAGATGTTTAAAAAAAAGGCTAGGTGGTGGCGGCACACTTCTTTAATCTCCTAGCACTCAAGAGGCAGAGGCAGGAGGATCTCTGTGAATTCAAGGCCAGCCTGGTCTACAAAGTGAGTTCTAGGACAGCCAGAGTTGTTACACAGAGAAACCGTATCTCAAAAACAAAACAAAACAAACAAACAAACAAACAAAAAACACAACAAAAGCTGAAAAGCTGTCATAGATGTGCAGAAAGAGGAACAGTTATTCACTGCTGGTTGGAGCACAGCCACTGTGGAAATCAGCGTAGAGGTGCCTCAAAAAGCTGAACTAGATATACCATATGTGGGGCACATACCCAAAGGGCTTCGCATCCTCCTGCATAGATACTTGCTCATCCTTGTTCATTACTGCTCTACTCACAATAGCCAGGAAATAAAAATAGGTAGACGTTCATCAATTGATGAATAGATAAGGAAATGGGGTGTGCATTTACACAATGGAATATTCTGCAGTGGTTAAGAAAAATGAAATTATGAAATTCACAGGTAAATGGATAGAGCTAGAAGCAATCATTGTGAGTAAAGTAACCGAGACTCAGAAGCACAAAGGTCACATGCTTTCTCTTATATGCGGATGCTGGCTTTGAATCTTGAGATACATGGAATCCATTAGAACACTCAGAGAAGTCAGGGAAGTGGTAGGGGCCATGGGGCGGAAAGGAACTTTCAAGGGAGAGAAGGTAAAATGTAGTCAGAGGCTGCTCATTCATATCTGGCCACTCAGACCCAAAATAATTACACAAAACTATATTATTTAAAACACTGCTTGGCCAATAGATTAAACACTTTGCTAGTTAACTCTTTTTTTCTGAGACAGGGTTTCTCTGTGTTGCTTTGGAGCCAGTCCTGAAACTAGCTCTTGTAGACCAGGCTGGCCACTCACAGAGATCAGCCTGCCTCTGCCTCCTGAGTGTTGGTATTAAAGGCATGTGCCACCACCATCCGGCTGCAAGTTTGCTCTTATATCTTAAATTAATCCATTTCTATTAATCTGTGTATTGCCACATGGCTGTGGCTTACCAGGAAAAGTTCTGGGATCTGTCTCTTCTGGCAGCTACATGGCTTCTCATTGACTCTGCCTAATTTCTCCCAGCATTCAGCTTAGTTTTCCTGCCTAGCTCTATTTTACCCTATCACAGGACAAAGTAGCTTCTTTATTCATTAACCAATAAAAGCAACACA
>LOJH01027930.1:1231-12598 GCA_001685095.1 Ellobius talpinus
TCTCTCTCTCTCTCTCTCTCTCTCTCTCTCTCTCTCTCTCTCTCTTTCTCCATTCCTCCCATACTGCTTCTTTTTGGTTAGGAAAAAGACTATGACCAATTGAACACTGGATTACCATGCTTCTGCATGAAAGCAACACAAACATTACTCCAGCTTTCTACCACTAGCAAATCTCAGGTCATTTATGTTCACCTCCCCTTCGAACTGGAGACTGCAAACCTACTTTGTGCCCTAGTGACTGCTCAAATCCCCCTTTCAATTAATTGCAAGACAGATAATAGGGAAATAAACAATAGTTTAAAGAACAAATGCCTTCCTAATAACTAGGGGTATCAATATTCAGGAAAAGTTTGTTAGCTTCTCTGGTAAGAATCGACAATTCTATCATGAACACATATGTGCAAAATCCAAATTTATAATCCCCAAAGAGTCATAAAGCTGCGGTTAAACACACAGTTCCTCCCCTCTGCTTGCCAGGGATTCGGGGAACTCAGAAAAGACAGGGTGCCACAGCACATCAATTTGATAATAAGGCTGGAGAAATGTGATTTTCAAAGCTTGAACCCATCAGACTGATTCTAGTGTTTGCCAGCTCCTGTTTCACATATAATTTTTCAACCAGGACAGGATGACAAAAAAACCTGCAGAAATGTGTCTGAGGTGTTAATATGGAATGCAGGTTCAGATGGCAGATGGGTTTTGTTTTAGAAGCAATGAGATTGCCACACAGAGAAAGGCATTTAAAACATTACCCTAAGCTAAACAAACACCACTTTCCAAGGTGCCTCATCATTAACCTTGGAATACTGATATGCCCAGGGACAGAAAAAACAGAAAACAACAGGATGACAGGCTAGAGAGAAAAGGCACAGAATATTCTAGTGGTGTGTGTGTGTATGTGTGTGTGTGTGTGTGTGTGTGTGTCTACACACACAGTATTGGGGAGAGGGTGGAGAGACAGAGACAAAGAAGGACACACTCCACATTTTCAGTATGTGTAGGAGTCTTAGCACATTCAATTGAAATTGAGCATATAGGATTATAAAGTTATAGTTTCATCTCACTTTATTCTATCTAAAGGAACCATGAAGACTGGACAGGTCAGTTAGCAAACAGCCACCGCTCTCTGCTTAGGCCCAATACTGGTGGTGATCTCAGTTTCTATTCTTAGTAGCTTTCCCTATTTTGTCCTAAAACATTCCAAATAGTCATTATTGTTAATGTCTAGATGTGGCTCCTCTTTTGCTCTACAGTTGTCAGCCTCTGGGATTGATTCATGCAGAGACTATTTCTGCATTAAAATGAACACTCTCACCACACTGTCTTCCCAGCTCAGAGAATGGAGTATTTGTTTTTAGCTAGTGAACCAACACCATTGCCGTTTGTGTTCTTTCATACCATACACCAACAAATTGTATATAACACAACCAGAGTTCTTAGCCTCTGCCAGGAACTCATTTACTCTCAGTGTTAGTTGAAAAAACACAACTGCAGGCAGGCAAGAGGATCTGGACAGTCCTTGGTGGTAGCAGATGGATCTGGTCTGTGGCTCTGTTCCTGATAGCCAGCTTCATTTTCACGTCCTCCCCTTACTCTTCTTGAAGGCGATGGATAGCTTTCCAGTGTTTTAAAGGGCAAAGTGGGTTGCACGCACGAGGCTTTCCTCCATCCTACACTGATGATTGAAGTGTTCAGAGAGAGCACTGTCAGATCTTCACATTTCATCCTAAGGGAAGGCCATCAGGAAGGAGTGACTCGCTGCTTCTCCCAGCTATTCCACATTGCTGTCCATGCCTTTTCCTGCTGCTCTTTTAAAGAGGACCTCCAATTAAACCTATTACACCTTATATCCCAATTACATGGAAATCCACAACCTTTCCAAAATGAGTCTAAGCACCAACATAAAGACCCACTCCATTCCGAATTCCTACTAACTGGTTTAGGGTCTTGACATTGCCTAGTAAGGCGATTATAGAAGTGCCTGAAGGACAATCCTGGGTATAAAACCAAATGTCCCCCTGTGCATTACAATTGCCAAAAAAATCCCTTTCATCTTTTTATTAATTGTATAATTAATGCATTCTGTGTACTGATAAGAATAATGCCATGTAATTAATTTTTAAGAATTAAAAACTTGCCTTTATCCAGCCTCATGGTCTACTTTCGTGTTTATAGCTGTGAATATAAATCCTCTTATCTAATTATAACATGACTGGTTTCATTGTTGAGACAAAGCAGTTCTTTGTCATTTCTTATTTGATTATGTAATATTTATTTTATTATATTAATTATAATCGGTGGAGAGAAAAAAAAGAGAGCCAAGGACTTAAAATTTTCAGACTTCGGAGGCTTATCAGAAAAATGCCATGCTGTTTTTGGATAAGGTGTGATATTTCATTTGTTTTCTGTGTCTGTTTTTGTCTTTCCTGATTACCCATTCTGTTTACCAAAAGGCTCAATTAGCATTTGAATAGTGAGCCGGAGAGCAGACAGGTTGAGAATTCTCCTAGAACTAATTTGGCAGTCCTTCTCCTTTCCCCCTTCTCCCTTCATAGTCTTTTCTTTGCCTCTAATCAAGCTGCAGTTATTAAAGCTAGAATAAAAGACCTGATTTTCCATTACATTGATGCATGCCGAACAGAGCCTTGATTTGCTTTTTCTTTCAGCAATGCTAATTGGACTCAAAGGAAATATTTAGTTTATAATAGCGAATGAAGAATTCATTTAATTTTAAGGAAAGGGAAAATCAGCAGTGAAACTCTCCGGTTTATCCATGCATATATTTCTTCTTGCAACTGTTCATTTCCTTTAAGTGTGCTTGTCTTATCGTTTCCCACAAACATCACGGTTATTTAATTATCAGTACTAATGGCCTTAGGTACACCTAACAGGTTGAAATGCCTAATCTCTGCTTGGGAACAAAAGAGTGGAATAGGCTGGGAAATCTGGTTTCAGCTATATTGATCAAAATACAAGAAAGAACTAATTTCCACACAGTGGTTTTCACATGATATTAATAACTAGATATCTTGCAGGCTAAGCCCTCATCTTCCATCACATTCTTCATCAGAACAACAGTCTGGTGTTTTCCATGGAGAATGCAGACAAAAGGGAGAAAGTCACTCGGGTTGTCTGTATCCTTTACTGCCCATATCCAGGGAAGCATTCGTTGGTATCATATTAAAATGTCCCATCCTGTGCTGTTCCTCATCACCAGTAAGACTTCAATAATAAATTGAAGCACTCACGTTGATAATAAATTACAGCACTGAAAAGGGTCAATTAGCAAAGTAACAGAGTTGCTGCCTCAAAGAATGAAAAGAAAAATCGTCACAGTGGGAAGCGGAGTTTTGATTCAGCAACATACAAATACACCGCCATTGAGATGTGATGTCACTGCTTAAAACAAGTTCTTCATTCCGTGAAATACATTTTCTACCCCGTGCCCAAGTACGAAATGTCCAAGAATGCTGAGTCAATTTAAAGTTGTTTTCAATTTTATTTTCTGTGTACCCTCCAAATACAGATTTTCCAGAAATTTCCTTGTTCCACAGGGGTGAAGCAAGACTGCCTTTAAACACATATAATTAGCATCTGCACAGTTCTTAGAGTAGGATTTTCTATCTGATCATTTCTAGGTGTTTTATTTCTAGAGGGCACTATGGCCAGAACTCTGGGCCTTTGTTACGCTCTTAGTGTTCCTTCTGCCTCCACATGGAAGAGCTCTTACCATTTAGGTTTTAGGACTCAATGTTGCCTGCTCTATACATCTGCACTATTCCCTTCTGATAGATTTAATTCATATAGCCACATCCATACTGTATGGAAACGTGGCTCATCATATAGGCCCTATGGAACTTTTCTCATTTTTGGCTAGACTTCTTCCTGGGGAATTTAACTAAAGATGCTGGAAACTGGTGTGAGCCTGTCTCGTTCATCATTGCCCAGCCTTTGTTTAGCACAGTGCATGGTAGAAGAAACACAAGATACACATGAGTCAAACACATTGACTGGAGGTAAATTATTTCATGACTGGCTCCCATTGGAAAAGTCAAACACATAAGGTGGAGTTTCAGCCCACTTTTGGCTTAGCTTAAAAATGGTTTTACATTTCGATTTCATTAAGGTTTAATAGCTTTTAAGGTACAATTACTTATATATTTGTGAAAAATGACGTTAAAATACATATTTATGTTTTCATTATTTAAGACGTCTCCATTATTGGTATGTCTTTATTTGAAAGCCTGAATCTCTGCCCCCCCCCAGACAGACGCTGAAATCTTAGGAATAGAAATAACTTCAATCTAGACATCTTTGGACCTGAGTCCCCTTTTGCAGCTGCTTGTATTGTATCCCCTCTAGGAGGTCTCCAAACACCTCATCAACAGCTTGATATACCTGATCTCCCGATTTCTTCCTAGGAAAACGCCAGGTTCATCTATCCACTTGGATTAAGCACAGGTTGTTGTTGTTTTTGTTTTGTTTCATTTAGTTTTATTTTAATTTTACATACCAACCACAGTTTCCCTTCCCTTTCCTCCTTCTGTTCCCTTCCCGCCTAAGCACAGGTCTTAAAGCCTCCTGGATCGGCTCGCTATGGCTGTGCTCATATCCAGTCCTGAGTCTTCCTCTCTACTTCCACATCTGCTCCAGGCTCCAAGACCTCCAGCAGCCTCCTGAACTGACTCGCTTCCATCTGTTACCGCCGTGCTTCAGCTCAGTCCCACAAAGAAGTGAACTTTGAATCGCCGCACAGGGGCACCTTCAGTGCTTAAAAGTCTAGGCCGTTGCGTCACTTTCAGGTTAAAAATACAACTCGTTAGCCTCGCCTTCACGACTCCGAGTTCTCTATCCACATCGCCCTCTCCGGCCTTATGTTATGGCATGCTCTCACCTACCTCTCCTGCGTTAGCCATAGGTCTAAAAGTCCTTGCCTATTACTTACAGGTGAGCAGAATCCACAGAAGAAAATTTAAAGAGAAAGATTTGCTTTAGTCAGGTTTCACAGGTTCAGCTCTCAGTCCTTGGTTCTTGGTTCAGTTGCTCTGGGTCTGGGGCCCTACAAGGAACATGTGACAAAGTCTATTCACATGAAGGAGAGAGAAGGGAACACAGGACAAGACACAGTCACCAAAGGCAGGTCCTCAATTACCTACTTCCGCTTTATACTCTATGTTCCCAAGTTACTGGAGTTTCCCAGATTATTGTCTTAACCCAGGGACCAGGAGTTCAGCACATTAGACTGAGGAGCCATTTCCCACTTAAACCAGAACGTTCATCTATTTGCCACAGGCTTTCCTTTGCCACACTGCTTTCGTATGTTCAGTTCTTCCCACCTTTTTATGTGATTATCTGTGTAACCTGTGCAAGTGCATGTGTATGCCTGTATTTGTGTGCAGGAACATGTGTCCATGCCTTTGTGTATGTGTGTGTGTGTATGTGTGTGTGGTTCTTGAGTATGTGCATGTGGAAGCCCAAGGTTGACATCAGTTGCTCCCCTTGACCCAAAAGAACTTACCAATTCCTGCAAGTCCAAGTAGCTATCTTGTCCCAGGGACTGCCCTGTGTCTGTCTCCAAAGTGCCAGGATGACAGATGGCCACTGCCGTACCTGTACAATTTTACACATTTTCTGGGGGATCTAAGCTTCAGTTCTTATACTTACGACACAAACACTTTATCATTTGCTAAGTTGTCTCTCTGGGCCCTGTTTTCAACAGAATCTGTTTTCTTGATCACCCTGGGCTACCGGAGAGGAGCGCCAGTGTGCTCCAGAGTATTGGCACTCATTTCCCAGTTCAGTCTGTGCTTGTTGAAGAAATTTACACAGTCAGAATGCTATAGGGAGCCCACCCTAGATGTCTCCTCAGACACAGGTTATAGTCAATTAAAAGTCTTTATTCTACCAGCTGGGATTATGCTCAGGCATTCAGGGACCCATGCATAGGCCTGAGTGTCCAGAGCACAAGGTGTTTGAAGGCAAAAGCATATCCTGGCATGGCGCTTGGCAGCGGCAGGGAGATCACTTCTCAGACGCAAGCAGTCTCATTGGAGCTAAAAGAAGCTGTTAGATGCAGAGAATGCTGCACAGGCTGGCGGCTTAATGGGAGCTGTGGTGAGTGACCTGAGGCATCTTGACTTGTGCTTCCTAGAACAGAGATTGGCAGTTTTCCCCGGGATTCTCTACCCAGTCCAGGTAAACCTGAAATGGCCTCAGCCAAAACCCAAGATGGCAGAACCCCGGCCCTGTGTTGTCCCTGCTGAGTGCTCAGGAGCTGTTTACTAACATGGAAGATAAACATGTAAAGCTTCCTCAGTAATAATATCTGAGACCCTGGTTGTATTAGAATGGTCTAGAATTATGCCAGCACCCATTAGGATTGTTGTATAAAATAACAAGCCAGTAGATGTTTTATTCTCCTCAAGTAGTTGTTAATTTCTTGTTACAAAAGTTACTAAAAAGAGAAAGCATGAACATTTATGGTATCCTTGTTCTGCCCATTTGTCCCCACATCTTAAACACCCAGAGTTTGAAACAGAGTCCCAAAGAATAAACTACTATACTATTTTATGTGCGATTTCATACATATGAAATATTATCATGCTCAGATAAAATTTAAATTTTATAGTTAATAACGCACATGCGCAGAATCTGTTCACTGGGTGTTAGGTTTTAATCAGTTTTTGGGCCAGCCACTATTTTCAGTTCTGTCTAACTGGGTCAGTTAGAAATAAGGAAGTCCTGCCTGTTTTCCTAAGCACTCACTTTCTCAGCAAGGTAATTACAATTCCACTCGTTTGCCACTCTTCAAAAACAAAACCCAAACAAACAAGCAAGCAAAATTAATAAAATTAATCTCATTGATCACTGATAGGTGCCTGTAATGAGATAAGTGATGTCCTAGGTTTATATCCCCCTATGACTTCAGACTGTGTCCTTAATTGAAAATAGGACTTTTACAGATGTAGTTGGTTAAGGGGTGCTATACATTAGATTAGCGGCTCCTTACATCTACTGACTGTTGTTGCTATAAAAGAGAGATCACAGCACTGAGAACCAGCATCCTTACAGTGGTGGGTGGGATGAAAGAGAAACAAGCATTGCCACCCCACTGAGAGCCAGAAAAAAAATGGATTCCTCCCTGAAACTTTCAAAGACAGTAACGACTACTGCGGTTACAATTTGAGTTTGGAAGTCTTCAGATCTGGGAGAAAATAAATCCTCCCTGTTTTAAGAACCTTGCCCCACCATGCTAACACCAACACTCCAATTCAGTGCCCTTAATTAAGTTATTCCCGTTAGCTTGGAAGGAACTCACTGGAGACAGCGTTTGTAGAGGCCTTGACTCTCAGGTTTCCAGCTCCGTGATTTTTCCAAATGTTGCCTCATGGGTAATAATAGCTTAAGAACGTTAAAAGAAGACAGACAGTTTTCTCGGTGTCCAGGAACGTTTAAATCAGAATGATGGATGTAGGAGGGAATAGTTTGATTTACTGTGCCTAAACGCGGGCACGTGTTTTAAGCAGGAACAGGTAAGCGCAGGAGCACAAAAGCATAAGAAACTGGCTCTTTGCGAAGGCAGAATGTGAGGGTTCATATTTACATATTCTGTCGCCTGTCATTCACTTCTTTCCCATGTAAACAGCTTTTTTTTTTAACAAAACAAAGCACTTTCAGTATATAACTGAAGCCATCTATCTCTTTGTTTAGAGAACTTCTCTGTTTCCTACTTGATATTTTGCACACAAATCTCTTATCTGGGTCTCAAATTTTTACTCTCAGTTAGCCAAAGATGAGGATGGCTTCTTTCAAAATCCAAACCTTTGTATTTATGAGGAAAACCACTAACTAGCCCGAAGGTAAATTCTTTCAAAGTGTTGTGTGACACAGACCAAGTCCAGCCAAAGTAAAGATGTGATGGTCACGGGTCTGGCTGCAGTAGCAGCTCCAGATCATTAAAACTCATTGCACTGTCTGTAGCTAGATTGTTGGGTTTTTTGCAAAAGTAAAAATCAGTAACATGTCCTCTTTGCTAGGACCATAAATCTCAAAGTCTGTCTTGTCCGCAGTCACGGAGACTTGACAACTGCAGTACCTTGGCGCCCCCTGCTGTTCTCATGCAGAGTGTCAGCCGCCTCTGGCAAAATCATTTTCTGCCTTTCGTTCAGCCCTTTTCAGACTTCCTTCTGATAACCCCCTTTTCCTTTGCTTAATTCTTCATCTCGCCTCTTTGTGCTATTTAGCAACCCAGTGGCAATTTGAAAATTGAATCTTTATGATTCTCCTGTTAATCACATCTTTCACACGTAGGCGGTTCTAGAATGATTCTGCTTTTCTTCAGGATCATTTCAATCACTCTGCAAGAGCTCCCCAAAGCATCTTCTTCTTTCCTTAAAAACACAGCTTCCACCTGCACGAAAACCCTCATACTAGCCTCGCACACACACACAATAGTTGAGGTAAACCGAAAACAAATGAACTTGGAAGCAAATGTGTTGCTAACAACTTCTGAAGACAACCCTAGGGCTATGTGCAGACACTAACAAGTTCTTTGTTTTTGTCAAATGAACAGGGCAAATGACCACATCAGTAGTTGGCAATTTTCATGTTTTTATCAAGTATTTAAAATTTTTACTGCGTTTTTATTGAGTGTGCAAATATGTGGGCATGTGCACACCACGACAAGCTTAAGGGAACTTAGAGGACAACCTGTGGGAGATGGTTGACTCTTCGGCCATGTAGGTCCCCAGGATGAAACTTGGGTTATCATGTGTGGTCTCAAATGCCATTACCCACTGAACCGTCTCACCATAAAGAGTTTTCTTAATGAACTTTAGGAAAAGCTGGAGCAGAGCTGTCCCCCACATACCTTTTTTTGTTTCTTATCTTTTCAAACTGTTTTCTGGAGCTGTGCCAAACTTCTA
The DNA here is from genome assembly GCA_001685095.1 of Ellobius talpinus. NCBI lineage: Eukaryota > Metazoa > Chordata > Mammalia > Rodentia > Cricetidae > Ellobius > Ellobius talpinus. Next base: position 10,156 of record LOJH01027930.1, read on the forward strand.
AAAAAATCTTGAACAAGAGAATTTACCTACATATATTTAACATACATTCCGGAAGGTGGCTGGAACATGTAACGAATACCTTTAAAATCCAGGTGAGGCAAGATCTATATTCTATGGCATTTAAACAAAAATCCAAGCACAGGGTTTAAGCCACATGTTTGGCAGGGACAGATGGAGACAGACTAACCTTGGTTAAGGCCTTAAGGAAGTTGTTGGGTGATATTTGTCATCTTCTACTTCCGTGTGCCCTGGACATGGACAAGAAGCTGTGTGAAGACAACAGAACAAATGTCCCTTCTGTGTTTGATGACCTACACAAGCAGCAAGCCTTCAGTTTATATAGTTTAAGTGAGTACTGCGGAACCTCGCGACTGAGCAAGGCTTCTCATCGGAAGCCATCGTATAAGATCCATTGCAAAACAAATTCCCAGGAAAACAATTTCGTTTGTCCAACCTCCTGTCCCACTTCTTATTCATTTTGTTTCCTTTAGATTTTCCAACCACAGTCCTTATGCGAATAATCAATGATGTTCGTGGGAGATGGCTCTAACAAACGTTGCTATATTCAACAGAAGTTAGCATAATGTAATCTGATGCCAGAGGGAAGCTACAAAGGAAATTGCAGCTATGACATTTCATTTTCAAAGCTGATCTTTGTCGTGGTCCTTGGAATGTAGAGACAGGTGTTCAAGGTCATTCTCAGCTACCCAGCTTATCTCAATAAAACAAAATAATAATAGCAATGCTTTAAAGTTGATAGGTCAGTATTTATCAGAGTCTGTTTGGCTTGTCTCCTGTAAGTGAAGCACTGCACTGACATCACCTTTAGAAACTGCGGGCCTAAATGAGTAAAATGGTAACCCGGAGGGCTAGAGCTATCAAAGGACGTGTAGAACAATGTTTCTGAGATATATCTTCACCCACAATAGTATAATATATGACATATTTTCAGTTGTTGCCAAATGTGAACATTACAATCCTTAACAAGACCCAAGCATGCTAAAGCCTCTCGCTACCTTAGCACGGAGGCAAAAACAGCCAGGATGCTGGAAGCCAAAGTTAAGAAATCACAGAGCCTAAATAGATAGAGTCAGTAGATGGGACTGCAAACTACACTGGCAAATCACGACACTCGGGTACCAACCCAGTGATACGAATATGCAGCACCAGGCCTGTGCAGAGCACTGGAAAGTGCCTGGGGTCAGTGACCCACAAAGGGTCAGCCCTAAGAACCCTCTGCCAGATTTTATGTGTACCTCCAGTCATTCCAGATGGAGAATAAGAACCCTGCTACTTTTGTTCTCTGTGGAATGCAGAACAGCAGGAACCAGCTATAAATCATGATTTTATATTCTTTATTCTATATGCTCCCGTGCTTATCCGCTATCCCAAAATGGAGCTCCTGTGCCCAATTTAGATGACTGAGAAATTATTTTAATAAGGCAAATACCAAATTTTTTGAAGAATAATTCTCTCCTGGGCTTATGCATATACATATGTCCATAAATAAATCATTTCCCTTCATCAGAGATTGATTTTATTTTTATCACCGTGGAGCAGCAGCTAATATAAAATTTGATACCTTCTCAGGTGAACCTTCTAGCTGTAATACCTCTGGAGGCTTTACAGAGTTCTGAGGCCCCTGGTCTCTCTTGTTGTTGTTTGTCCAGGACTTTGTTGGAGGTGGTGAGTATTCCTTGGTTCACTGATCTTCCTGTGGCTCTTCTTGACAGAGCTTCCTTTTCACCTCTTGTATTAGTTACCTTTCTGTTGCTGTGATAAAACACCAGGACCAACAGCAACTTATGGAAGAAAGAGTTGATTTGGGGATGCATCCATCATGGCAGGGGAGGAGGGCAGCCAACAACAGGCATGATAGGAGGAGCAGGAAGCTGAGATCTCACAGCTTCAATGGCAAACAGAAATCAGAGTGAATGGGAAGTGCAGTGGGTCTTTAAACACTTAAAGCAGCCACCGCCCCCAACACACCCTTGACATAACTCCTGCTGCAAGGCTATTTTCTATAACATCCCCAAATGATTCCACCAACTTAGAAACAAGTGTTCAAATGCCTGAGCCCCTGGGGACATCTCTCATTCATACCACTCCAGCTGGTGGCAATAGCCCAAACTTGTAGACCTTTCTTCTTAGGTTCAATTGATCTGGTCTAAGTTCTGGGAGGAAATATATTTCCCCCAACTTGCTTGAATAACTTTTTATATTCATCCATTTCTGAGGCATCTGGACAATACAAAGGGAGAGAATGGACCCCCCCTCTTCTCCCCGTCACCAAGCTCTAAGTTCTTGAGGTTGGCTTATCATTACATGTGGCTAATGCAATGACTTTTTGACCATCTTTCCCCTAATACTACCCTTGAGAGGTCTCGGCATATGTATGTGTGTGTGTGTATATATATATATATATATATATATATATATATAT
>LOJH01027931.1:0-17907 GCA_001685095.1 Ellobius talpinus
AATCTGGAAAATGGAGAATGGTGACAGATCTAAGAGCTGTTAATAAGGTGATTCAACAAATAGGCCCTCTACAGTCTGGAATTCCTTTGACCTCCCTATTGCCTAAAGGATGGCCTCTTATAGTTATTGATTTAAAAGACTTTCTTCACTATACCTTTACAAGAAAAAGACAGAGAAAATTTGTCTTCACAGTGTGTACTTACTTATAATAATTCTCAGCCTACCTAGAGATATCATTGGAGGGTCCTCTTAGAGGAAATGTTATATAGCTCCACCCTGTGCCAATATTTTGTAAGTTAGCCATTGGAAATAATACATAAGTAATTTCCTAAATCTATAGTTTACCATTACATGGATGACATTTTGCTATCTGATTCAAATGTAAATACTTTAGAAAGAATGTTTGAAGAAGGAAAGAAAGCTTTGCCTAGTTGGGGATTACAAATTGTTCCTGAAACAATACAAAGAGGAGATTCTATCAATTATCTAGGTTATAAAATAGGTTTACAAAAAATTAGAACACAAAAAGAGCAAATTAGGGGAGATCAATTGCAAACTCTTAATGACTTTCAAAGATTACTATGGCCCACTTCCGTGATAACACCTGGTCTAATAATTCATTTAAACAAAACCTTAGATGGGGACAAATACTTAAATAGCCCCAGGGAATTAACAGCTGAAGCTGAGAAAAAATTAACTTTGATTGAAGAGAAATTACAGAAGGCACATATGGATCATGTGGATCCAAATCTTAACTGCATTCTGGTCATATTACCCTCCAAATATTCCCCCACAGTAATTTTAATGCAGAGGGATATTATCTTAGAATGGATCTTTTTACCACATAAACTGAGTAAAACATGAAAATCTTATGTATAAAAAGTCTCAGAATTAATTATAAAAAGGAAAATTGAGACTTCATCAATTAGCAGGAATAGATCCAGCAGAAATTATAAAACCTTTTCCTAATGACAAAATTAAAAAATTATGGGAAGACAATGAACCATGGCAAAGAGCTTGTACTAATTTTTTGGGAGGGATTAGTAACAACTATTCAAAAATAGATAGAGTTAACTTTATAAATAAAGCTAATTGGATCCTTCTCTGCATTTTACAGGACACATGAATAACTGGAGCTTCTACATTCTATACTGATGCAAATAAATCAGGAAAGGCAGGTTAAAATAAGAATATTTAAGTAAACTGGAGTGAAGTCCTTGTGATCCTGTCCAAAAGTAAGAATTATATGCTATTCTCATGGTACTAAGAGATTTTAAAGAACCTCTCAGTATAGTTACTGATTTGCAATATGAAGGAAGAGTTGTTTTGCATATTGAAACTACTGAATTTATACCAGATGATACAGAATGGACTTCATTATTTATCCATGTTCAAGATATAATCAGGAATAGGCGTTGTTCCATATACATAACACATATCTGATCCCATGGTCCTCTAGCACAAGGTAAGGAAGAAATTGATCAATTATTGATTGGAAGTGTATTGAAGGCCTCAGAATTTCATTAAAAAATTGTGTCAGTAGCAAAGGTTTAAACAAAGAGTTTTCTATTACATGGCAATGAGCCAAGGAGATTATAAAGAGATGTCCTAGTTATTCTTTATACAACCAAACACCACTACCTGTAGGAAGTAACCCAAAGGGTACTCAAAGTAATAAAATCTGGGAGATGGATGCATTAATTTTGAAAATTAAAATATGTACACCACACTATTGACACCTATTCAGGTTTTCAATGGGCAACTGCTTTGAATTTGGAAAAGGCTGATTTGGCAATCACACATTTACTAGATGTTATGGCCATCATGAATATACCTACACAAATAAAAAGCAGACAATGGTCCAGCATATGTCTCTAAGAAAATGAAACAGTTTTTTTCTTATTATAATATAAAGCACATTACAGGTATATCACACAATCCTACAGGTCAGGCAGTTTTAGAAAGATCAAATAGAACTATAAAGGATATGTTAAACAAACATAGAGGGATGAAAAATACCCCCAGAAATAGATTGCATAATTCTTTATTAACCTTGAATTTTCTTGATGCTAATGAGAAAGGAACAATGGCAGCAGAGAGACATTGAATAATAGAAAAAACTTCTGAATTAAATCAAACAGTGTATTTCAAGGATGTGTTGACCTCAGAATGGAAACCAGGAGATGTCCTATATTGGGGAAGGGATTTTTTTCTTGTTTCCACAGGAGAAGAAATGCTATGGATACCATCAAAATTAATAAAGATTTGGTTTAAAAAATAGAAACCTCTTGAGAAAGAGAAATGACAGCTTATCCATAGAGGTGACAATCCTACAGGTGGTAAGGAAACCTCATAAGGGTTGGGGCAGGGTTCTGTTCTTGTCTTTGCAGGAAAATACCCATCTTTGAAAAGTCAAGAGACCTTGGATATCTAGATGCCCAAAGAAGAAAAGATAGCTATCCAGGAAGGATCACCAAGCAAAGAGAAATCTGACTTATGATACCAATATCCTCTGCAGAGTAANTGTTCTTGTCTTTGCAGGAAAATACCCATCTTTGAAAAGTCAAGAGACCTTGGATATCTAGATGCCCAAAGAAGAAAAGATAGCTATCCAGGAAGGATCACCAAGCAAAGAGAAATCTGACTTATGATACCAATATCCTCTGCAGAGTAAAATTTCACTACTTAAACATACACATCTCCCTACTTCTCAGTATAATTATAGTCATGACTCACTTAAAAATCAAAGCTGGCTTTGGAGTTGGACAGTGTCTATCCTCTAAGTCCAGGCATATAATTAAAAGAAAAAATTAGAGTTTCTGTCTCATATCAGAAGCCACCTGGTGTGGGACAGAAGTAAGATAAAACTTAGGTACTACTATTATCAAAACTCTGCTTTCAAAAATTTTTACTTCTCCACATACCTATTTTTGTCTCGATGGTACCTTTTGTTGGGTATATGTCTATATGAATAATGTTTAATATTTCCACAATGAAAAATAAATTTTCCTGCAGCAATCTTCTAAGTTTCCAGGAAGAAGATGGGGCCCTATAACAATGATTCCACCTGGTTGGTATGATGTCATTATGCTGATAGTACCACTTTAAGATTGATTTTGGGTTACAAACTGCTCAAGATGATTCCAACTTGGCTAGCTGACACAGTGTACCTTCTTACAACGTTCTGGCTAGAACTTCAGAAAAACCCTACCAACTACTCAGGGACTATTATCAATTATACCAGACAGTGATCTTGAAACTTAACCGTCAACTTATTTTTTACCCGATCCCATAGAGATAACATCATCCCCATGACAGCTGGAAGTAATTCTAGAAAATGATGTCCCCTCTATCAACAAAGTTTATCCTCAGAGTTAGGATTGGTTATAGGTGGTATATGGTTGGGTGTGGAAATGAAGTAAGTTCAGGGGTCTCTTTTGGTAAAGAAAAAAAGGGTTGGACAGGATGGGATAATAAGTAGATTAGATTATTACTTGTGAGCTATTATTTATAGACACTTTACATTGGTATAGATTCTTGTGTATTAATACAAATTTAAATTATATTTGTTATATTGAACATGCTCCTATTTCTGTTTACAATATTTGTGTACCTATACAAAGTTATTTTGTCATATTGTATGCATGCATGTTTCTACCTCTGTTTAAGATAATTTGTATATTGATGCAATTTTAGGATATATTTATGATATTCCTCTATACATTTCTACCTCTGATCAAGATACTTATATATTGCTTACATCTTGAGGTCATTGTCCTCATTTGCTGCACATTTGTTTAAAGATTGTTTACATTTTTAATATAAAGCCTTAATCTTTAAGCTATATTGGTATTAAGAATTATAGGTCAATAGTCATCCATGTTTGACATACTTATAGTTAGACTAATCAGATTCTTTAGAAGCGTAGAGATTGTATTCCACATAGATAGGTAATCTTCAAATTCTTCAAAGAACCATAGAATAATTTAGGATTCTGTTGATGTGAGACATGATTGCTTCCAGCAGCACCGATCTATTTCCAAGAAAATGTTGGGCACTGAAGACACTCTACTTGGAGCTTGTTTTCTTCTTTGCAAAACTGGCCTTTGGGCAAACAACTGTCCCTGCCTCGACCACTGACAAAATGCACTGTGTCTAGACTGGACAAGCAGGATACAAGCAAAAAGACTGCCAAATCTTGCCAAGACAGAGTAAGAGTTTTTCAAATTTTCCTGCCTCTGAAAATGGTCTGTCAGTTACTCTATGCCTTAACCAAAGTTGTTTGCCCCAATGTTGCAAATAAGACTTTGGGTGATTGCCCAGGTAGCCGGTTGTCTCTGTCATTTCTTGTACCTTTTGGATGTTGCTTGATTGCACTTCCTGTTTACTTGGGTAATATTATTTCCCTTTTCAGATCTTTGATGGGGTCAAAGACTAGATAGTCATAGTTACTTTCTTCTCATAACTTAGCAAGTTATTTTTAAAATGAGACTTAGACTCCTTAGGATAGGATAACTATTGAAACATTCAGCCTATGTTTCTTGTCTGATGTTGCTTATGCTGGTTGTAATTCTAATTTTTATGTATGCTTTTGCCTCTTCTTTTCCCTGGACAATATTTGATATTTGTTTTTATTATATATGGTTTTGTATTAGGTTTATAGCTCACTTATTTAGACAAAAGGGGGTGGTGCTGTGGGAACTCCTTCAGCCAATAGCCTTTAAGATAACAGCCCACTTTGGGCATGGTCTTCCAAACTATAAATGTAGATAAAAAGCATGTGCAGGCCTCTTGGCTGCTGATTTGGTTTCACTTCCCAGTGCATGCAGAGGACTGTGGATCACTACTCTTTCTGTGAGTTCATCCCCAGATAAATAAACCTTTGTTATACTCCATTCTGGGCTACTGCTGAACTCTTTTGTATGCCAAAACAATGCTTCCAAAGCTATAAGGAAAACCCTATCAGAAGTGGAAGGAAAAATAGACAAATCCACAACCACAGTTAGAACTTCTGACAGTTCTCTGTCAGTAGCCAAAGTTACCGGCATACAGAAGAGCAGCAATGATGCAGAAGGCAGTATTATCAGCCATAGTATAGCACATTTTTCTGAAAAGCAACAGAATAAGACAGACAAAACCAGCTCATAAATATAAAAAGCCCTGGAAATTAAATGCCATGCTTATAACTAATGAATAAAAATGAAGACTATATGAAATATCAGAAAGTACTTTAAGAATGGTAATGAAACCATCCTAGCAGCTCAGACACTGGCACTAAATCTAAATACAATGTAGGACATAGCAAAACTGTACTAGGTGATTACAGCATATGGATATGTATGACATCTCCAAAGAAAACAGAAGGATTGAACATGAATTTACATTACCTAAAAACGTACATTGCAAATTTAGCAAAATCCTACCAAAAAGAAAAAATAATGTTAATTTTATTAATAAAAAGAGAGAATAAAGTGGAATTATACAAAATGCTTGAATATGATCCCAGGAATCCGAAAAACAAGGGAGAATCAAGGGATAAATAAAGGGGAGGCTAAAGAGATAGCTCAGAAGACAAGAGCACCTGCTGCTCTTGTAGAAGAATGGGGCTCTATTCCCAGCACCCACCCACACAGCATCTCACAACCACATGCAATTCCGGTTTCAGGTGATCCTATGCCTTCTTCTGGCCTCTAAGGTCACTCCATGCAATCAGTCACACACACACATAAAATAAAAACAGATAAAAATTTTAAATATGGGAAGCAGTTATAAGCATACAAAATATTAAAGCGGTGTCAACATTCACACATACTCACACCAATTATAAAATAAGGATTGTGAGAATTGTACCCGTCTCTTTGGATGAGATTAACATTTAAATTGGCAAACTCTGGAAAGGCAAAAGTCTTCCAATAATGTTGGTGAGCCTCATTCTGTCAGGACAAGGGCAGAACTAAACAAATGACTGGCTTTCTCCATCCAGAAAGGTGCAATTCTCCCAGAGTCCCTCTTCACTCTTAGCATTGTTGAGCCTCCACAAACCGCAGTATCAGCTCTCCTCGGTCACCAGCCTGCTAAACCACATGGCAGGCTTTGAATTTGCCAGGCTTCATACTCTTGGGAGACAATGGCATGAAGTAAATCTGTGTTGTATGAACACATACACACACACACACACACACACACACTAAAGCACTGTGAGTTCTGTTTCTGTGAAGATCCTCAACCAATATAGATTTTGCTATAGACAGCAGAGAAGCAGAATCTTAAGAACAGAATTGTTTTTGGAGTTTTTGGAGCTGGTTTACTTAAAGATGCTGGTGACTATGTAGGGCAGGAGAGATGGCTCAGCAGTTAAGCGCACGGCCAGTTCTTCCAAAGGTCCTGAGTTCAATTCCCAGCAGCCACATGTTGGTTCACAACCATCTGTAATGAGATTTGGTGCCCTCTTGAGGAATAGACCTGGTCAGTCGTCCTCATCAACTTAGACCATGAGACCCAATATGGACAAGTTCAACAGAACCACCATATACAGGCTGCCCATGCATGCTTCAGCACTGCCAGGGTGTAAGTTTCATTTTTCATTCATGTAGGAAGGACAGCATTGCTGGGATCAGAGAGCACAGTTGTGCAAAACACCACAAGCAGATATTCCTAACTAAGTGCTCAAGCAAGGACTGGAGTGGATGTGTATAGGACCCTCTCGAGCTTCTTCTGTCACAAGAATAGATAGGGGATATTGACTGCCTGCTGCTCATGTTGCTGGACTAAATGGACAAAGGGAAGGATGAGCTCAGGGATTCAAGTTTCCAATTCAAGCAACACATAAATGACTTGACAGCTTCTTTGTCTGCTCTGGCGAGATCCTGATGGGCTGTAATCAGGGTTGAGAGTGATGAGCACCAAGCCTTGAATCTCATCCCTGAGAGGCTGACCTACAAAACAAATAACGTTTCCAACTTCTCAATATGCCTGCAGCTTTCTCCAATAGTTTAGTTTCCCCTGCCCCCTCCTCACATCTGTTTGATCCTTTGGACCCCAGCTGATGGTGATTTCTTCGGGAAGTTGTGGAACCGTTTAGACATGGAGCAGGCATATGGTCAATGAAGCAGGACTTGGAGGTCATACATAGACCGACTCTTCTCTTAGACTGTTGTGTGACAGGCTTTTCCTGGGGAGTTGCAACATACACACGTCTATTTACCCCAAGAAGAAGCCCGCAACAGAACCAAATGAACCAGTGAGTTTTATTGGGGTTATTGCAGAAGCATCAATGACTCAAAGACAGCTGCATTGCCACAGCCAGCATGGTTGACAGCTCACAAAAACTAGGAACCTGGAGCACACTGCATAGCCTGCAGGCAGCTCGACAGGTTGGAGAGTGTCCTTTCCAGGGGACTCAGTTGGTCTGAGCCTCTTTTAAGGAGCTTGCCTGAGCTTCTGAATCTTCCTGGCAGCTGGTCTGGTCCCAAAGTCTTCCTTCAAGTTTGGCTGATCCGAGAGTCTTTGCAGCTAAGCTTGTCTGAGAACGACTCTCAGCAGTCTTCTTCTTTTCTGCTCTTAGGAGGGAGGGGCCTAGTGAACCAGTGACTTTTCAGTGACTTCCTGAAGCTATTTTGAGTTGTTTACCTTCTGTCTTAAAGAGCTTATCTGCTGGAGAGAATGTTACAATCATGGAGAAAACTGCACAGAACACAGCCTCAGTGCCTCTGCTTTTTGACAGTGGCCAGGATGTAAGCAGCTGCCTCAGGCTCCTGTTGCCACAGTCGTGAGCTGTTCCTACCATTGTGTCTTTCTACCATGACAGACTAGCCCATGAACCATGAGTCAGAATGAATCCTTCCTCCTTCAAGATGTTTCTATCTGGTGCTATCTGGTGATGAGAAAAGTAACTCATACGCCGAAGGCTGATTTCCCTGAACTGTTTCCTTCAAAGAAGGGACAGTTTTTCCTGTTATTAGTGTTATGCCCAAATCCACAAAGTCCCCCAATAGCCAACAAGGAGACTGAATCCCGTATGTAAAAGCAAAAGAGTCTTTATTTTATGCAAGTTTGCAAACTCAGTTTCTCCGCATATCCAACGTATTGGAATAATAGGAAAGCCCCGAGCTCAGTTAGAGTGGGTTTTTTTTTAATAGTAGTAAAGGTGGGGGTGAGGGATTTCTTAGGTTCAGGATCCCTGATTGGCTGACATTTGTCTAGGGGTATCCTGGTGAGTGTGTGCTGACAGGTGATCCTATCTACAATGGTTGGAACGTTAGGCATTTTCTTTGGATGGTCTGTTCTTGGGTGGTACCTGGGTAATCTCAGTTTGTGGTTCTTCCTGCAACCAGACACTGCTTCAGGGTAAACTATTGAGACCCAGGCCTCTATTAAATTTATCGATGGCTGAATCCTACTCCGGCAGGTGATAATGGTTGGAAGTAAAGAACTTCTTTTGGGGTGATCTGTTCATATTTAGCTTATCATGGCTGGCTCCTACAATTAGAACAGGCACTTGATAAGGATTTGCTTTTCTTGAAAACAATGGTCTGCCAGAGGCTCCATCCGTGGGCTACGGTATGCCTCATCCACCATCATGTTATATACTCAACACTGCTCTGGTTAAGGAGCTCACTTCACACCCAGTGCAAGTGTTGCAGTTTGGAGAGGAAAGAATTACCCCAATGCAAGTGTTTCAGTTAGGAGAGGAAAGGATTCCCCAATGCATCTGTTGCAGTTCTGAAAGGAAAGGATTCCCCAATGCAACTGTTGCAGTTTGGAGAGGAAAGGATTCTCCAATGCAACTGTTGCAGCTCTGAGAGGAAAGGATTCCCCAATGCAACTGTTGCAGCTCTGAGAGGAAAGGATTCCCCAATGCAACTGTTGCAGTTCTGAGAAGAAAGGATTCTCCAATGTAACTGTTGTAGCTCTGGAAGGAAAGGATTCCCCAATGCAACTGCTGCAGCTCTGAGAGGAAAGGTATCCTGGTAGTCAAGCTAAAGAACACCAGTAAGTCACACTGCACAGCAAACCTCACACAAGAGATTCACTGGGAGAAATACAAGTGTTCAGGTGAGAGGCAGTAGAGAATTCAGTAGGAGACAGGCTTATAGTAGGGCTTCGTGGGGTAGGAGTTTTCCAAGGTAGGGATTGGTAGAATTTCAAATCCTGAGCTTGGGGTGAACATAGGGATTGGTGAGTTTGGGGGATCAGGTTTTTGAGCTCAGGGATCAGTGGATTTTGATGGGTTTTCATACTTGGACTTTTTACCCCACACCCATCAGCTTGAAGCAGTTGTTTTGACAAATCATGAGATGTAACACATTAGTTACAACATCAGCCTGGGGCATTGTTTTCCAGGAGGATGTCCATGCTCTGAATTGGTGGCTAACATATGGTGGCACTTGTCTTAGAGCCAGGGCTCAGAGGTCTGGACCCTGAGGGGTAAAAGTGGGAGTGAAACCACTAGAGGAATATTTGCTTCCTGTTCCCACGACCATGTTCTATGGTTCCCAAGGGAAGGCTTTCTATGAGGAAACACGCCAATGATCATATTTAACTAAAAGACTATCACTCAACTACTTTTAGCTCTTTGTACCTCGTAGTAAACAGAGAATTACTGTAAAGCATGCAGTGACTAATCCTGACTGCCAGGGAGACACTGAGCTGCCCCTCAATGATGGAGGGAAAGGAAGATTGTGGCTGTCATTGAACAATCCTTCTAGGGTGTCTTCTACTTCCATCATGCTCAAGAGGCAATGGAAAGTCAATAACTTGATTTGGGTAGGACCACTAGTGCCTCAGATGCTCTAAAAGTCACCATTTCACGTGAAGAACCACACCAGCTGAGGTAGTTGCTGAGGGAAAGGGAATAAGGCCAAAGGACAGTAGAGGAAGACAGTTATCAATGCCAGCCATGACCACGTGACAAGTTAGACATGAGAACTGGACTTGCCATGTTTTTCCTCCTAATTTTGGTCATGTGACTGTGTAGATCAGATGTCTCTCTTTCTTCCATCCTTTTCTTAACTCCATATCAAGTGGCATATTTACTTTATATCACAGTATTTAACTTACAGGACACCAAAGAGATGAGTAAGAGTTCCTAAGGACATTGCGTCCTCGTCTTGGGAGTTAGTGGCTTTACACTGCTACCATGTTAGGTAAGCATGACTTTGTAATTGCATGTCTTTGGAGATTAATTAAGGCTTAATTAGATTATCTAAGGCTTAAGGAGATATGTATGGGTACTATTACAGACTGAAACACCATGTCCTTCCAAAATTCATATACTGAAGCCTTAGTCCAATGGAATGTTGATTGGATTTAGGGCCTTTGGAGAAAATTAGGTTAGGTAAGGTACTGTCCATCTATTTGGGATGTTATAACAAGATACCACAAACCAGGTGATCTACAAACAACAGAAATTTATTTTTCCACATATGGAGGCTGGAAAGCTCAGGATTAAGATATAGGAAGCTGAGGTAGCTGGTGATGACCAAGGAACATCTTCTTACTATATCCTTATGTGGCAGAAGGAACAAGAGGTCACAATGCAGCATCTCCTACAGGCACACCAATCTTTCCATGAGAATTGCATCTGCTCCATCTGATTTCTCCCCAAGACCCTCCTTCTGATAGCATTATGTGGGGATTAGGATTTCAAACTGCGAATTGAGAATTGACATGCTCAGATATTTTACCCTGTGTTGGGGGCTGCAGACCCTTGGCCCTTTGACTTTCTTTGCCTGCCTCAGACCCTTTGCCTGCTGGAGTGAACTGAGCAAAACAACTTGTTTGCCTGTGCCTGCAGCTGCTCTGAGTATGAGACCCTCATGAGTTCCTGATGGCAGGGGAGTGGTTTCTGGTGGGTTTTACAGCTGGAAATCCCAAGAGCTGGGGTGTGGCTATCAGTTAAGGATCCCTATATAAGCTTCCCTGGAGCACAATAAAGTTGGCATTCTTGTATCAAGGAAGACACGTGTCCCTGTCTCTTCCTGTGTTTTTATGTGTTTTAAACCTCCAGCCTAGTTCCTGATTCACGTACCGTCTCATAGTACAGGTGCTATAACTCTGTGCAGGCTTTAGTATTGGCAGTTCAAGAAGAAAAGGAAGAGATGCCATTGCATCGTTGTATACAATCAGATGCAAGGAAAAGAGGGGCATCCAGAAGCACTAATGACAGCCCCACAATTGTGGACTTCTCAGCCATTAGATTCATAAGGAATGAATGCCTGCTGCTTAAACTGCCCAGTCTATGATTCCATTACAGTCACTCAGACTGGCAGGTGTCAAGGGGATAAACGATATGCTGTGAATGGACAATGATTAATCTTATATGTTAATTTGAAAAGTGTTTTTGAAGATTTACATTTATTTCATCAAGTTTTGTGAAATGTCCTGCTTCTTGTGGGTGGGGCTAATCCAATAAATATAGAGAAGAGCAAAGGGGAGGAGAAACGAAACTGCTTCTGTTCTCAGAAGAAATGTGTGAATATATATAGACATGTAGATTATATATATGTGTATATATAAAGATAATCTCCCAAATCCATCAATTCTAAAATAGAACTATGAATAAGCCTAACAAGGTTACAAGATATAAGGGTAATATACAAAAGTCCACTGCTTTCCATTATAGTAGCGCTGAACAGTTGGGATTTAAAATGTAAGGACGGTATCATTTGCAATAGTGCTGAAGGATACTCAGAGGTACTTAGGCAAATGTAACAAGATGTAAACAATATATATTGTGGGTTCTTGGAGCACAAGTGGGAATTAGGCAAAAACTAAGGATCTCTGAGTGAAATATAAACTTGTCTTGTTAACTGGAGCAAATGTACTGAGCTGAAGCGAGATTTTAATAATAAGAACTCAGTGTGAAATAGATAGAAAATATTGATGCTGTCTTTGTAATCTTCTGCAAATCAAAAGATGTCCTAAAATGTTATTTATTTCCAAAAACAGTGTCTGTTAAAGAAGTTGAGCCAATAACCAAGAGCTGTTTAAAAATAATTTCTGTGTTCAGACTATTTCAGCAATCAATTCTACCAAATCCGTTTTATGAGAGAAAGAAAAGGAAATGAGTGTAATCTTTCCCTGGAGACCAGATGGGATAGAAATCGTCTGACTATGGGATGAGGCGAGCATTACCTTGGTACTAAGATTAGGAAGAAAGACATTGAGGTAATACTATTGGGAGATGACTCTCATGGTTGCAGATTATTTTAAAATATTACATATATTTATTGTAAAAATGATGTTTCATTATGATAACTTTCATATATGTACACTATATACTCTGATCTTACTCACGTCTCAATGACCAGTTCTCATCTCTCTTCCTCTTCCCCCCACTGGCATATAGCCCTTTTGCAAATGGTCCATTTCCATTCTCATGTCATATATGTATGTACACTCAATCTAGGTTATGTGTATGGAGAAAATGTACTCTTTGTTTTCTGAGTTGGGCTTATTTTCTTTAACGTGGTGATCTAATTCTATCCCTTTCCCTTAAAAACATGATTTCATTCCTCATGGACAAATAAAACTCCTCTGTCTGCATGTACCACATTTACATCTCCCTTTATATGTGGACACACATCTAAGCTGATTCTATAACTGGGCTATTATGAATTAGTCAGCAATAAACATGGATGTTCCTCCATAACATACTAACTCTTTTGAGTATGTACCTGGGACTGGCAGAGCTGGGTCTAGTGTTGATGTATTTTAGGTTTTTAAGGCCCTTCATACTGAGTTCCATAGAGGCTATGGTGATTTACATTCTCACCACTGCCAAGGGGGCAAATGCTATTTACTGAGACCACTGATTCAAATGCTCGCCCCATCCTTACATCCTCAATGACACACTCAGAATTACTGAAAAGTCTGGTCGCCACGTAGCCCAGTCTGGGTGGCAGTTAAAATCAACAACTCTGCCCTAATTTAGTAATGCCTTCCAGGCCATATGCATAGGCAGTCACATTGTGTCCTTCCTCTCAGGGATCATTTTCCAAATGGTCAGCACCTAGAGACCCATTTTTGTGCTTATTTTGTCTAATTTTTTAGTAGTTTCTGGTAAGACTTTAAATTTTATCTCTGTTCCTCTTTTTTTGGGTGGAAGCAAAGCCTGGGAAGTTCACATTTGATGTGACTAGATGTAGTAAGCTTTGGCTATGCAATTGGTGTTGTGACTTAGCAATTCAATTCTACACTCCACCCTCCGAGGTTTCATTCCATTACAGGAGCAGCTTTCTGAGTTTGTGTACATAAAATCAGAGAGCATTCTCATTTTGCCTCTGTTCTACCTTGGGAACATAGTGGTTTCCGCCCTTCTCTGAGGCCCAGTGTTCCCACTGGTTCAAATCGGAACAATGATCTCTACCCGTCTTAAGGTTTCTATTGCTGCGGTGAAACACCATCACCAAAAATCTAGCTGGGAAGGAAAAGGCTTATCTGACTTACACTTCCACATTGTGTCATTCATTGAAGGAAGTCAGAGCAGAAACCCAAACAGGGCAGAAACAGGGAGGCAGAAGCTGATGCAGAGGCCATGCTTACTGGCTTGCTCCCCATGGCTTGCTCAACCTGCTTTCCTATAGAACCCAGGACCACCAGCCCAGGGAATAGCACATCAATCACTAATTGAGAAAATGTCTTACAACTGTCTCGTATGGAGGCATTTTCTCAGTTGAGGCTCCCTCCTCTCTAATGACTTTAGCTTGTGTCAAGTTGACGTAAAACTATCCAGTACAGGTCTGCACTGTATTATTACTTAGATGAAATAGTTCATATCACTTCAACACAGTGTCAGGTATGGTACATAGAAACTATGTCTTCTCTCTCTTCTGCTCAATTTCCAACAATATGGATTTTTCGTAAGACATTTACGTTATGGCATTTTGTTTAATGTTTGCCTTCTTAAGATGCCAAAATACATTTTTAATTACTTACTTAATTAATTTTAATTAATTAATTAATCATCATTATTAAAAGGGCCCAGGCTCTTCATAAAACATATGTATTCCCAGCAGTCATCTCTGCCAGCTAACAGACACTTTAATGACTACCAGGATACCTGCTGTAGTTTGAATGTGCCCATTTTAAAATCCAGATGCCACCAATGGAAGGGCATCAAAGCCAGGCCTTCAAGAAATGATTAGGCCATGAAGCCTCCTTTAGCCCAAGTAGGTTTAGGGGCCCTTGCTAGAGAGGCTTCAAGGTGCTGGAGAGATGGCTCCATAGTTAAGAGCACTGGCTGCTTTTCCAGAGGACCGGGGTTTAATTCCCAGCACCCACACAGCATCTCACAACTGTTTATAACTGTAGTTCCTGGGGAATCTGAGGCCCTCTTCTGGCTCTCTAGAGATTGCAAGCACATGGTAAAGAAACATGCAGGCAAAATATCCATATACATAAATAAAAATACAGATATAAATAAAACAAGAAGAAGGTTTCAGCAGCATTTGCCCCTCTAGTTCTTTTCTAATACTCTCCCCTTTAGAGGATGTCACAAGTTGTCATCTTGGAAGCAGAGGCAGACATTCAACCTGCCAATGCCTTGCACCCTCCAGAACAATGGCAAGTCAATATGTATTCTTTACAAATTTCCCACTACCAAGCATTTCACTGAATTAACAAAAAAGACCCAGAAAACAGGCTTATTATAGAATTGGTATAATTTTATTCACAATTTTAGAATCATAACAAAGGCTGAAAGTGGGGGGGAAGCTTCCAGAAGTTTCTAGCACTTTGCAAAGTTCTCCTTTGCACCCTCGTAAGGCATAACATGACATTTGAACTGACCCACCAAATATCCACCCAACCCATATAACCCTTTTGGAGTTAAGAACCCCACGGAGTCATAAGTTCACCTGTGAAGATCTTGCTGGATTCAAGAAGGAATAGGCTTGTCTCATACAGAAAGAGAGGCTTATTTACTATGTCTCGGGAATGGTTGGGTGGCCATGGGAAAGTCTAAAAGAAATACGAGCAGCTGTAACACTGACTCAAAGAACAGTGTCAAATGTACCCGAGGCGTCACTGCAATATCTAGCTGGTCAGCTCAAAAGAAGGAGTGACGCAGACGTGATGGAGAACACAGAAATGAAGGCTAAAGAGTGGTGCATGTTTTTTACTTAGTTAATTAGCAGCTAAGAAGTAAGACTCGAGTCCTGCCTATCTCAAAACACTGACAGAGAGAAAAAAAATATGAGGGGAAGGAGGGAGGGAGGGAGAGGAAGGGAGTGTGGGGGGAGCCTGATAGGTTTGGACTGGCTGCAGCATGAATCATTAATTTGCCCAGGAATGATCAAGAGTGTCATTAGGACGCATTGAGCATCATCTAGCAGAGGGTGCGGGTAGGAAGGAAGCTCGCTCCTCTCCCTGCATTATTGCATAATCGATGTGGATTACTTGCAGAATCTCCTCACTCCATTAGCACAAGGCCTGGCTCAGTGTTTCACCTCTTCCTAGAGCTTTCCTCTGGGAGAGCCAGGGGGCTTTTCATAACAGCCAGGCTGGGCTACTCTGTGCTGCTGGCTTGGGGCAGGCGCTTGAGAAAACATGGCAGGGCCCTTTCTTTCTTTACTTTCTCAACAAATTGCTTTAGACCTGGAAGGTAGCGTTGCTTCTCGCCTGATTCTTGCCTCCCCTCTCTCCTTCCCTTCTCCCTTTGAAATTCCTCCTGCATACTCACCCCTGTCTAATTTGCTCAGAGCAACCCTCTCTCCTCCACCCCCTCGAAGGCCCCACCTCTCTCGTTCTTCTCCCAGCTCCCCATCTCATTTTCTGTCCCTTGAGTTGAGGTCACCCTGACTGCATGAAGGACAGAGGCTGGAAGAGGTCAGGCATTAGCACAGCTATAACCGCTCTGCTACTGAAACTGGGCGAGCCCATCCATCACGGCTCCACCACTCCATTAGGCCTCCTGTGAAATATGCCCTGCTCCGAATCACACAACCATACATCTCCCGGTCTAGACACCTTCCTGTTGTGTGAAGATCAATGCCGCGTAGTCATGCATCATGTGTCATCCAGTAGCCCTCACTCTAATAACCATGTCTATTCTCTAGTCTGCAGTATAAATTATAGCACAAGGGAAGTACTATATTATGCAGCAACCTTGGTTGCTAATGGATTATTGGGTTTATTGGTTGATAATGTGAGCTCCCTTTCTTTCTTTTTTTCCCACCTCTTCCTTTTTCTCTATTTTTGGCTGAATCTCTCTTATTTATTTATTTCTCTCTATTTTTATTTTATTTGGTCCAGGTTTGAGTGATGGCTGCTTTAGGCTTCTGTCAACAGAACTCCTATATCAAGCCTCTAAAATGATGGTGCTCTAAAATAAGCCCAATTAGAAAGAATTCTCTGTTGGTGCCTATTAGATAATGGATTAAGCTCACTGGCGGTTGTTTATCCTTCTATTTTCTGAGGTTTCTGTTTGGGTGCCTTTTAAAAGAAGGGCAGCGGTGGAGAACCAAGGGCAGAGGAGGCATCCAGGAATTCCTCTCGTCCCTTGGGCTCCTCTCCAGTACGCCCTTTGCATTCTTGTCTCACCTTGTGTTTAGCCACTACCTTACTCCTGGCTCTCAGCTTTCCCTGCCTGAGAAGGCAGAGGGAAGAAAAATTCTAATTATAACAAAGAACTCCGAAGGTAGAAATAAATAAATAACCAACAACTAAAAAGGGGGACATATTGGGGTGGCGGTCTGCTTTTGTCATCTGAGCACTCAGGAGACTGAAGCAGGTAAAAAACAAGTTCCAGGCCAGCCTGGACTGTGTAGTGAAACCTCACCTCAAAAATCACAAACCTTTTTTTAATTAAAGAAAAAGATTTAATTGTAGCCTTTAACTCTATGGGAATGCCACCTCTTGGGGAATGAGATGGCTTAAATCTCCCGTCACATTTCTTTTCTTCCTTTTGAGACAGGACTTCACTGTACTGCTCAGGCTGGTGGCAAACCTGTGAACTCCACTGATTGTCTCACTCCAGCCTCCCCAGAAGATAGGACCACAGGCTGGTATCACCACATCCTGTTTCTCCAACTTTCGGAAAACACCAAAACTTTATATTAACAATGACGTAATATTCTGCTTTTAGCCCTAGACTGTGAGATAGCCTATGCTACCCGAGGAAAGGTGCCATTACTGGACTCAGGTAGAGGACGACATCACCAGGTGAGATGCCTCTGCCACTTAACACCCGAGAAAAGTCAGCTGAGGCAGCTTTGAATATCTTACACATTCTTTAGGGTCTAGATGCTTATAATACATATGGAGAGCAGTACTGTCTTAAGGGAAACAATTTTCATAACAATAATAGTGTTTGGGAGATTAAGCTAGCTGCTGCAGGCATGAATAGTTCTCTCTTTCAAGTGACTTAGGTTCTGGCTGTAGCAAAGTCAAGCAGTAAGTCCTTTTTTAAATTTCTCCCTCCCCTCCCTCCCTTCTATCTCCACACTTCCTTCTATGGTCACCCTCCCCTACTGTTCCCATTCTCCCTCTCCATCCCCCTTCCTCTCCCTTACCTCTCTTCCTTCCCACGTCTCCCTTTCCTTCATTTTCTCAGTCATATCCATGGGCCTGGTAACAGTTGAGAGTGAAGACTTGAAGCCTTGACTCCTGGGATGAGAAGATGCGGGAAGAGCTTCACCCAAACCTCAACACTTGAAAAAACAGTGTCTCCAACTCATCTGCGAGACCTAACTCTGCAGGCAATGCTTTTTCTTGACCTCACAGTTTTCTCCTGTTCCTTCAGTCCTTTTACCATCTGAAATCTGACGTGCGTCCCATAACAGGTCCAACTAGGCCCCTGCTACGGCTCCAGGGACTGAGGCTTGGGCTATGTTTTATTTTTATTTTGCTGCTCTGATGTAGGAGGGTCATCTGTCTATGTCTTACTTTCATTGGTTAATAAAGAAA
>LOJH01027933.1:2959-17905 GCA_001685095.1 Ellobius talpinus
ATCAAAGACTCCAGAAGGATATAATATTACCTAAGTAAACAGAAAGTGCATTGTTAGCAACTTCCAAAACCCTAGAATTGTCAGAGACATCTCCTTGCCTGATCAGTTACTCTAAGTTCTTCTGTAACGTTGGGGCATCCAATCTTCAGCCTACATGCCAATAGTATCTGGCAGACTTTTCCATGAAGCAGGAAATTTCAGACAGTTTCTCCTATATTGACAGTTTGTCAGTCACTTTCTTTTGTGTCTTGCAGAATGTCTGGCAGACTCTTTCATGAAGCAAGAACTTTGAAGGACCATCTCGCCTTCTTTAGTCAACTTCAGCAGTCATTTTTCTGTGGGTCCTGAATGTCTATTTCAAACAGCATAATGTCAAGCAGTCCAGGAAAGAGTAGTTTCTTGCCTAAATAGCTAGCATTTTAGTTTTTCCTACCTTGCTCTACGCTGTCCTATCACAGGCTGAGGAGGCTATTTTATTTATTAACTAATAAAAGCAACAATATTCAAAAGGACTTTCCACACCAATAATCCAGGCAGTATCCATGGGTCAACTCTAGAACTTTGTGGCCAGGTAATAATTGGCCATTGGAGAAGCTGAGAAAGACTGTATTTTTTTCTTTTTTTTTTTAAAGATGAAGTAACTCTGCTGAGAACACTAACAAAGGCTTTTAATGACCAGGCTGTCCTTGAACTCACAGAGATCTGCCTGTCTCTGCCTCCCAAGTGCTGGGATTAAAGACATGTGCCACCACTACCCTGCTAGCCCATGCCTTCTTATTGGGGAATTTAGTCCATAGACCCTGACAGAAATATCATTGATGATTGCTAATTCCTGTTATTTTGTTGTTGGTAGTGGTAGTGTGTGTGTGTGTTTCCATCGGTGGTATGCTGATATGAGATTGTGTATTGCCTGTGTTTCAAGCATGTATTTATCCTCCTAGGGATGGAGTTTCCCTTCTAATACCATCTTTAAGGATGGTAGATATGTGGCCAGATATTGTTTAAATTTGACTTTATCATGGAATATCATGTATTCATCCATCTATGATGGTTGAAAGATTTTCTGGGTAGTCTAGCCTGGCATCTGTGGTCTCCTAGAGTCTGCACCACATCTGTCCATGTCTTTCTGGCTATTGGAGTCTCCTTTGAGGAGTCAGATGTAATCCTAATAGCTTTATTTTTGTTTGTTACTTGACTTTTTTCTCTTCTAGCTTTTAATATTCTTTGTTCTGTGTGTTTAGTGTTTTGATTATTATGTGTCAAGGTGACTTTCTTTTCTGGTCCAATCTGTTTGTTGTTCTGCGTGCTTCTTGTACCTTTATAGGCATTTCCTTCTTTAGGTCAGAAAACTTTTCTTCTATGATTTTGTTAAAAATATTTTCATGACCTTCCAGATGGGAATCTTCTCCTTCTTCTAGTCTTACTATTTTTAGATTTTGTCTTTTCATAATGTTCCAGATTTCCTGGATACTTTGTGTCAGGAATTTCCTTGAAAAAAATTTTATCTATTTCTACTTTTTAACTTTCTTTTTATTTATTCTTTCTGTCTTTCACATTATGCATCTCAATCCCATTCATCTCCACATCCCTCCATATCCACCTTCTGTTCTACTACCCTCCCCCCAAAATAAAATAAAATTTAAGAGAAAATTTTAAAAAAGAAAAATCTCTCTACGGAAGCTGTGGGGAGACATAGTGAGACACACAGCATATCTTTTGGTCCATATAGCTTTACTTGTAAGTGTTCATTGTAAAGAGTTCTTGGTCTGGTTCAAGGATTCTGGTCTCTGCTACACCATCAATACTGGGCCATGGGCGGGGCTTCTTGTAGGCAGAGTTTCTTTATGTCTAGGCAGTTGCTCCCAAATAACCATTAAGACAATTATTATTAATTATAAATTCTTAGCTGATAGCTCAGACTGGTTACTAGCTAACTCTTACATTTTAAATTAACCCATATTTTTAACTATCCTCTGCCATGTGACTGTACCTTCTTCCAACATGGCTCATTCATCTTGCTTCTCTCTGATTCTCTTATGACTCCCGAGACTCTGCCTTTCTTCCCAGTATTCTTTCTGCCCTGAAAATTTTTACCTAGCTATTGACCAATCAACTTTTTTTATTAACATTGAGAGCAACAATTTTCACAGTGCTGTGGAAAGGTTATTCCACAGCAGCTCCCCTTGGATATCCTGTTGTTGCCCCGTGTCATGGAGATCCTGAAAGGATCTGTAGGACATGCCCCTTCACCTTCACGTGCCCCAGAAGATCATAGGTGGGGTTGATGTTGAGGTGGGTCAACTCATAACCCTGGGTTATGGGTTGGTTATCGGCCTGGGTACTTGCAGGGTTGGGTTGGTCATCCTGCCAGCTGTCCTGCACCATCACCACAAGAGTGAGTTATCTTGCACTACCCTGACTAGTTCACCATATGCAGCGTTGACTAAGGGGTTCTCTTGTTTTCTTGCCCTCAGAATCAGTTCTCTCACACCTACATGATCAGGGCCAGCTCTACTGTGTTGCCCAGGGGAGGTGCTGGGGCCACTCTCCCAAGTGCTACAGCTGGTGAGGGGCAGAGGCAGCCTCTCCCATTCGTTTTTTTTCTGAACTTTATTTTATATTTTTATTCATTTTATTGAGCTATACATTTTTCTCTGCTCCCCTCCCTGCCTCTCCCCTCCCCTTCAACCCTCTCCCATGATCCCCATGCCCTCACTCTTATGACATCAGGGCCAGCTCTTCCACCTGCCACCGGTGGTGGTTGGTTGTCTCTCCCTTGCCCAGATACCATATGACAGAAGAGAGGCGTACCAAATCTCCCAAGCTCACAGTCTTAGGAGGGTTTACTCAGACCTCTGTTAACAGGGTCAGCTCTATCATGCTTCCTAGACAAGGTGCAGGGACCAGTTTCCTGAGGGCTGCAACTGGTAAAGGGGAGGATCTGCTCCCTCACCTGCCAAAGGTAGCAGAGGCAAGAGGGGAGGGTATCTTTCCCTCTCCCTCATCACCACACCACAGATGAGGGTGGTGGTACCAGCTATCCTACTTCCATACCTCAGGTCAGCTCATCTGTGTCTCTGTCTACAGGGTCAGCTCTACTGTGTTGCCCAGATGAGGCACAGGGCTTGTTCTCCCAAGTGCTGCAGTGGTAAGGGGGAGGAACAGCCCGCCCTCCCTCGGTCAGTGAGGGGTGGGGTCAACTTTCTGCAGCCCTTTCCTTCGTACTGTTTCCTTCAATGAAATCAGGAGCCACAGATGTTAACACAGAGCCTGGCTGGAAACAGAGCCATGGACCCAGATATGGGCCTGGCAGCAGCCCAGGCCCAGACATCACTATGGCCCTGGGTGGCAATCAAGCCACCTACTTCTGCCTACTCATCATCGCTTTCACCTCTTCAGATCTGCCTCTGTCCACAGGACATGAACCATGCTCTCTCCCTCCCTCCCACACTGCACTGATGTTGGCATCTGGATTTGGAGTGGTTATAGTGTTAGGTGCTGATTTTGGGTTTTGTTTTGTAGGATGGGTGGTTTTTTTTTACCTTGGTTTCTGTTTCCTTTCCGGTCTGGGGCCTGGAGTTCTATCCTCTGATCTGGCTGGGGGTCCTCTGGAGTTCAGAATGCTGGCCTGACTTCTGGTGGGGTAGAATGCTTCTGCCTGGTTTTGGGGGAGCTGCTCTGACCTCTGATGGGGTAGAAGATTTCCACAGGATATAAAGGCTTGGATATGGCAGTAAGGAGATGAGGGGTGGTTTGAGTTATGCTCGATGAGTATGGGAAGGGTGGTCTGGCCTCTGCTGGGATAGGAGGCTTCTGTCATAGTTGTGGGGGCTGGGATATGGTCAAGACAAGGTTTTTAAAGCTCACACGTAGGAGATTTCCAAATGAGAGACTTGGTGGGAAAAATTGCCAGGGTTACAGGAACAGAACATCATAACAAGTTAGTCATAACAACCTCCTGAAACAAAGGCATGATAGTAAGGTAATCATAACAAGGTGGTCATAGAAATCTTTTGAAACAAAAGTGGGGTTGCAAGATGATTATAATAACTTTTTAAAACAAAGACATGGTTGCCATTTCTAGGAACAGGCAGTATAGAACCATTCCCAGGTAAGGTTACAGGTGGGTTTTAGCCCATTCTTTGAGGAACAGAGGTTTAATCATAAACAGGAAGGGGTCTAGTCAGTCTTTTAAGTCTATGATGGAAGAAAGTTTATCTCCAAGTTTCTCACCTAACAACAGAAATAAATTTGGGCCAAGTTGAGAAAATATGGGAATCGGGTCAATAAGTGTGGCTGAAACACGGTATTTGTCCAGATATCAGTGTTCACACTAGGGCTCAGTATAAAAAGAGTTCTGTCAGCCTAGGGTCAGAGTAAAGTAAGTCCATATCCTTAATGTAGGACATAGCAAAATTTTGAATGTTAGATATCTGAAACAGTTTAAAGAGACAGGAGGTAGGAAAGGAGTGGTGCCTGACCTTTGGCAGATGGAACCATGCTTGGTGGCACACACAGGGAGGGAACTACCTCAACTGTGCAGGTAGTTAAGACTGCCTGTGTGAGAAGATGGCTGTGACCCTTTACAGGATTGGAAATGACTGCGACATGTAGCTTACAATTCTTCCACACAGTTCCTCTCTGCTGGAGTCGCCCAAGGTGAGACACACTCTCTCAGCAAGTAACTGAAAGAGGTTGAGCAAGGCAATCTGTAATCTTGCACAAATGCTGTTGTACAGGGAAGGCACTCCATCACTGGGAAGGGATGATAATGGGATGCAGTGGAGATGAGGTAAGTAAGAAGGAGCAGGAGTCCAAAAATGTGCTTGTTCCCAGTGGTCATCAGATGCAATGGTAGCACTCCTAGATACACACAGAGGTAGACAATCAACAGGAATTAACAACACTGAAGCAGTCTGCTTAGCAACTCTAATGTCTTTTAAATTTTAATAAAGATTAATCAGACCTTTGAAAAGACTAAACATAGTGTTCAGTAGTCAGTGTGGTAAGAGAAGATGCATCATCAAAGGGGCACCAATGAGAATGAGGTGGGTATCAATGATGCAGTCCCCACAGGGAAAGCCCCTTGTCTCTCTACAGTGCCAGCCTGACATGTGCAGCCTGGGGAACTGATCTGGGGAAAGGTTTCCTTAGAAGAATCCTCGAGAAGACCTAATTCCTCCGCAGAAAAGAGTGAAGTGAGGCGTTTGCTGTGATAGCTTCTGAGCTGTACATCATCATCAAGCTTCCAGTCTCCCTGTCTCTGTGATCTCCAGTGTTCCCCATAATGGCCCCCAGAGCCCACAAATGACCAGAGAAAAGGGACACTTCAAATCCCGAGGGAATGTTATTATTTATAGGCTAACTAGTCACCAGATGTTGGCATTAATTAAAACCTTGCTAGTATTTTGTGCTTGGGAGTAACTGGAGTTCACAAGCATCATGGTGTACTCCTACGGACTAGTCTACGGTCACGTCTTTATGGTAGCAGTGATTGCTGCTTCATTAATTCATCAAGCATATGAACCTTTACAGGGCTCCATGTGGCAGTGCTGTCCCACATCACTCACTGAGGGATGAAACAGCAGAGTTCTAGCAAATGAGTTTTCAAAACAAATATTTAAAACTAACATGGTAACAAATATTTATCTTTCATTAAAGAAGGCTGAGAATATGAGGAGCTATTGTGTATTTGCTGTTATACCAGCCATTCTGCTAGATAGCAAGACCTCTGTATGTTCAGCTGTGCAAACCCTATTTTTAAAAAGAGGAACTGAGTTCAAGAAATGTTAGCTAGGTCATGTGTCCAGCAGTTCACAGCTAACAGGGTGCAGAAGTAAAGGTTATGACCCAGATTTACCCAATGCCACACTATTACTGCAACTCTGCCTTGTGTGTGGTATACACTCTAGGCCTTGAGTCTCTGACTCTGTTTATGTTAATTACATAAATCACCAGTCAAGTAATAACTCTTACCTATTCATACTTTGGCCATATTTCCTTAGCTTCCTGGATATCTATCAAGTATCTAGTATTTTATCATAAAATGAGAACTGATGATTTCTTTATTACATTTTATATTTCAGCAGTCCTGCTCAAACTGCCACCTCCTTTATCACACTCAAAAGAATATCCAAGTCATGATATGATATTTAGCCTTCAGATGTTTAATGCATGACTATTTCAAACCATATACATCTATCTGTCTATCATCTATCTGCTTCTATCTACTTATCTATCTGTCTATCTATCTATCTATCAATCATCTATCTGCTTCTATCTACTTATCTATATGTCTATCTATATATCCATCTATCTGCTTCTATCTACTGATCTATCTGTCTATCTATTATCTACCTATCATCTCTCTACCCACACACAAGCCTGAATATGGTGAGTGCAGTTGAGAATTTTACCACGCAGTGTGTAAGCTCACAATAACAATAAAACTATCCCTAGACGTCTAGGCTTCCAAAGTACTTAGGTAATGGTAAGCATATTCACATTGTGTGTGAATGACAAGGTTAAATGTTAATTCCATTAAAGAGTTGCAGTTCCCAAATCATAAAATGAAGATCTAATGCTCTGTAACTTGACAGAAAAATAATAGATTCTATAGCACAGTTGACTCACCATGCAATATCAGTGGATTAGTGTGAAAGAAATTCATCTGCTTTTATTGTAACTGTCAATCATTGAGATCTTTCTAGTTTTTCTGTACTTAAACCATCTTTATGGTCATCCTAGTTCTCTGGTTTTCAAACCTGAGTGACAGAATAATAATCCCAGAAACAATATACAAATATTGTGGTACTAAAGGTCTAGCATAAGGTTCCAAGGCTGTATTTGATTTGAAAACTTGCAATGACTCATTTATTTTCTCCAAGTGTTTAGACTAGTGCCTCAGGTAATCCATATATTTCCCCTTATTTTTCTGTTACAAAAATTAATCAACAATTATTTTGTGAACATTTGCTCAAACTGTAGGAAAACAACAATACAGTAAATGAAAAACCTCCTTCACAAAATCCACTTAGAGATGTGTCCATAAGAGTCTGGTTGTCATGTCAGCATTGGACAGCAGAAGGAGCATCGATGTTATTGGCAGAGACAATGACAAACAGGCAAAAACAAAACCTTTCCACTCAGCCTTCCTCACTTCTAGGCTGCCAAGGCTGTTGGGAGGTAAGGGGTGCTTGTCACACTTTGGATGGGTCATTTCAAATAACCTAATCAAGAAAATCTGACTGGCATGCAAGAGGCAATCTTAGTCTGGACAATTACTGACAGTTATCCCCAGATATTTCTCTCTTGGATGATTCTAGACCTTGTTTGTTGATGATCAGTATTGACTCCCACAGGAATTATAATGGAAATTTGTTCCCACTTCTTTGCCATCATGTTCACGTTTTTTAGTTTTTTTTTAATTTTTGAGTCCACTTTGCCTGATAAATGTAGCTCTAACCCCTCAACAAAGATGCTCCTTTTTGCAGGAGGTGAAGACCATCACAGAAAACCACAACTGGTAAAAATACAGAGAATAGATGAAGTGCAATTAATAAAAGCTAAGGGTCAGAAGTTGAGGTACAACCTGAAGAAACGAAAAGCAAAACAGCCAGCCACTGGCTCTTACCTCGACCTCAGATTATGGTAACACACATCTTTAATCTCGGTATCCATAATGACACACACCTTTAATCCCAGTAGCCACACTAGTTGCCATAGAAACTGAACGGTGCATGCCTTTAATGATGGTGACGCATGCCTTTAATCCCAGTCCTAGAGAGGGATATAAAATGGGGGAAGGCAGCTCTCAGACACAGTCTACTGAGATTCCTGGGCTTCCCATCTCAGAGCTGGAACTTCTTCTTGCTTAGACCTGTGCAGGCCCAGTTTATCCCACTACAGACTCTGTTAGTTCCTATGTGGGTCAGTCCTCTTGTGGCTAGAAGGCCCTGTTGTCCATCCTAGCAGTTCTTACAGTCTTCCAGGCTTTTCTTCCACTATGTTCTCTGAGCCTAAGTGGAAGGAATTGATGGAGACATCGGATTTAGGAGTTAGTGTTCTATGGTTTCTCGCTCTCTGCACACTGTCCAGTTGTGAGCCTGTGTTTGTTAGCATCTACAGCAGGAGGAAGTATCTCTGATGATGGTTGGGCAACACACCATGAGAATAGCAGAATGTTGTTCAAGGTCATTTTATTGTCCTGTTCCTTCATCAAAGCAGCAGTATTTGCTTTTCCCATAGGTACATGATCTACCTTGTCTCAGTTTTTTTTTGACCACCCAAACAGTGTCAGGCCTGGATTCATCTCATGGAGTGGGCCTTAAATCCAGTTAGATAGTTATTGGTTACTCCGACAAATTTTGTGCTACTACTGCATTGGTGTATCAGAGCAATGTTCCAATGTGCAAGTGCACCACATTTTCATTATCCATTCATCTGTTGATGACCATCTAGGCTGTTTCTAGCCATTGTGAATAGAGCATAATGGACGTAGTTGAGCAAGTGTCCCTCTAGTAGGATGTATAGTCCTTTGGTCATACAGCCAAGGGTATAGCTGGATCTTGAGGTCGATCTATTCTCATCTTCATGAGAAACTACTGCTACTTTCACGGTGACTGTACACATCCTTGCCAGCATAAGCTGTCACTTGTTGTATTGATCTTAGACATTCTGATAGCTATCAGATAAATTTTTAATAACAACTGCTATTGTTTAGAGTGTGCACTTTTTACCAGATCTTTGAAAGACTCTTCTTTATTATCAGAGACTATGTGTGGAACTGCTGTCATTGAGTATATGCACACACACACACACTCATACACACATCAGTCAATGTTGTGCATTTTGAAAAGATAATCAGTCAGCAGTTCATGGTGAGACTGATTAGGATTCTCTTGTCTTTAATATTTTGAAATGCCTAGATTTTTGTAACATTCTTGGTACAAAGAGCTCTCTCTTTCCTTCTTTTTAGCTTCTTATATATTGTGCCCTTCCTCACCAGAGCATCAGACAAGCTCTACTTCCTGTGCATCAACTTTACTCCACATCCCTCTAATAAAAGCAATCCATCTGTCTCCATGACAACTATGCAGGAGATTGTTCCTGTGTCTTTTCTCTTTTTAGATATGAAGGATGAGAGAGGAGATTTACAAACCATACTCATATGTTGGAGAAAAGAATGTTGTGAGCCCCTTCAAAAGAAAAAAAATGTGTGTGCACAAACTGGAGTTACCTGCTCATGTGTATCAAAGGAGAAAGCACCCACCCTTTGTGATGGTTAATCATCATTATAACTTGATTTAGAGCTACCTAGGAGACACGTCTCTGAGTATATCTGAAAGTGTATTTCCAGAAAGTTTTAACTAAGGAGGTTAACTAATCTGAATGTGGGTGGTAGCATACCCAGGATAATGGAATAAATATGAGAGAGGGAGAGGGAGAGGGAGAGAGAGAGAGAGAGTTAGTTCATACCAAGACATAGCATTCATCGGTTTCTACTTTCTAACTACAGACACAAAGAAACCAACACTTCATGCTTCAGCTGCCATGCCTTCACTGCCATAAAAGACTGTATACACTCAAACTGAGCCAAAATAAGACTTTTTGAAAATTAAGTTACTTCTCAACAAATGTTTGATTATAGCACTTAGAAAATAAATATATTCCTACCAAGTTTTTTCAAGATGTTGAAAGTGAACACAAATGTGGCCTTCTTTTAAACAAAAAACAAAATTCTGTTGAACAGTTCTTATCTACTGTATTCATATGTTCTTTACATTAAGTAGGTGTTTTTCCTGCTATAATTGAAGAGTTCTGGTAGTGAAGAGATATAACTTTCCTTCTAAATTTTATAGATTTTCATCACATACTTAAATATAGGCAAATATAGATTAACTATTGGTGAATAGAGAACAGATAGTTGGATACAGAGACAAAATGTCAGTAGTTACCACCATTTTAATTTACAGTCTTACCGTAATGGCTCACTCGTATTTGAGGGTAACTATTATCTTATTACAGATCTAGGTATACTACAAGCTCATCTAGCAGAGAATCTGAGAGTGATGTGGAGACCTCATTTTTCTTTGCAAGTCTGTAATGTAGAGCTGGGATGATGAAATATTGAATAGTAAAAGGGGACTCCATTTTGATGTTGGTGTTAAGCATTACTTTAATGAGCTAATGGCTAAGACAGTTATGAGGTCAATATCTTTTCAAAGAAACGAATATTCATTTATATCAGATATTGAATTTTTTAGGTACTATTAAAACTAATACTTTCTTTTTGTCTCCTCAAAAACAGCTGAAAATAATTTTGGAAAACATATTAAAAGTGTACTGCTTCTCATTAACACAAATTCTTAGCTTGAATTAATAATTCACAAAAGCTATCTATTTGGTGATTTCACCAGCTCCTCATCAAGGAGGAGAAAAGGAACCTTCTGGCACTTTATATGGTAGTCTATTACTATTTGGTTACAGAATTTGCTTAGCTCCAATTGGCACTGGCATTTTCTTTTTTCTTAGTCACTCATCAGAACTATGTCTTCTCATTTTACCATCTCCCATCAGCAGCACTTCACACAGTGCTTTCCAGGCTCTGGCTATTTAATACCTTTTTGTTAAACATATAGAGTGTATTAATTTGGGAACTGGAATAATATTGCCTATATACTAATGCATCAGAAAATATTATAGCTGGTGAGTTAAAGTGTGGCCTGGGGTTATCACTTCTTCAATTGCAGAAGGAGATCTCAGATTTCAAGCACAAGCTTTCTAACACTTAGCGCACTATTCGTTTCCTAGAGTAGTGCTTTTGTGGGCTTCTTTGTTTTTATGGTACAGAGTCTGCAACTCAACCCTGGCAGTGTTAGACAAGTCTTACATTTGACCATTGGGCTGTACCTCCAATATTTTAATTAACGTTTTCTGGAAAATTAAACAGCTTTATCCAATATAAATTTAAAATTTGACTTCTAAATATTTTGAGTTGGGCAGACTCAAAATAATTGGGGTGTTTTCTTACTGAGTGTAGCATCTTTTGGAATACGTTGTACTCAACTGTTTTGATTTTTCTTTTCCTTTGGTTGTCCTTTCACACAAACATCAGCTGCTGGCAATTTAAGTGTTTCAAACAACATTGTGTCAATAAATTTCATTTCTAGAAAAAAAGACCTGGATATCTATGGTGATGTCAATATTACAGTGACGGAATCAAACGGGGAAACATTAGAAAGAGTCGACATTTGTTCCTACCTAATCTTTTTGGTTCCACATGAAGAACAGTTAGTTTATGGTTACAAGATATTCCTGATACATCAGATTAATAGTGTTTTAAAGTTTTTGATATATGTATGTGTATGTATTATTATGTATGTATGTGTATGTGTGGGTAGGTGCCCAAAGGTCAGAAGAGGGTATCAGATCCCCTACTGATGAAGCTACAAGGGGCTTTGAGATGCCTGATGTGGGTGCTGAGAACTGAACTACTGTCCTACAGAAGAACAATAAAGGCATTTAATCACTTGAGCCATCATGCCAGGCCCAAGATTAATAGTTAAATTACCTTATGTTTATATAAAATATAACAGTACAGAAAGAACCTAATGCTTGGAAGCAAATAGAGGGTTGAATAAATCAGGGCTGAATATGAGCTGATTTTGTCAGTCCCTTATTTCCTTGGATACCATGCAAATTCTTTTCAGCACTCTTGCAAATACATGCCTTGCATACAAGTTTATGTATTTCACAGCTTGAGATTTTAATCTTATCCCAATATTTTCTCTTACCTCACTCATAGAACTTTGGCATGCATACTTTAAAAGCCTGAATTTAGATCATATTTTCACCTTGAAATATTTATAATAATGGAGTTATAGGTATTATATTTATTGTTCATTTTAGTCAGTTCTTACAGGAATCACACAGTATATTTTAATAATTCATTGAGAAGAATTTAAAAGAATAACTGGGTTGGTGTGTTCTCTTGAGGTCTTTCTACTCAGCACACTATAGTCTTACTTTCTCAGTCATAGGTTTTCCTGTTTCCTCCAGTCATATTAGTCAATACTCTAAGAACCAACTAAATCTCACTTTGATATTTTGTTCTCTCTCCCCTTTCTAAATATCCTTTATACTTGCCTACTTATTCTTGCTGTTTCAGCTGTTACAAGTATGCCAATTAATTCTCTACAACTGAAAATATTTATTGTTATCTTTGTTCAAGAGAATCATAGTCTCTTGTGGTCTCTAATACCTACAATATAAACCAGTCTTAAAACCAACCAAATGCCCTTGTTTCCTGTCTGAGAATCAACATGTAGAACCCTCAGGTACTTTTCCAGCCCATGTCTGCCTGCATGCTGCCTTGCTCCCTGCCACAATGATAATAGAGCCTCTGAAATTGTATTAGTTGAGTTTAATCGTTATAGGATCTTTGCTTGAGTACCAAGTAGCTTAAACTAATTAAGGATGCATAATAGTCCCGGTCTACCAGGAACCTGTAGAGGAATTTTTTAAAGACTCTACCCCAACTTCAGTCTGAAAAAGAAAACCAAACCAAAACAAACATAAAAACAAATGCACACAAACAAACCCTGAAACAATACAGGATCTTAAGGTGCTAAGAAAACTCAGATGGTGGTAGAAGGAAGTCAGGTACCATTAAGACCCTGATGAGGAAACAGTAATGAGAGATGACACAGACGACTTGGATGCACCCAATCCCAGCTTAAGCTAAAACAAAAGATAAGCTAAATGGAGACAACAAAGATGGTCTCAATAGACTTTCAGATGAATTCTCCCCATCTTACAAGTCAAGAAGAAAAGACCTACTAAATGGAGATGTTGATGAGTGTGAAAAAAGTCAAAACTTCTGCTCATAAATCAAGTGGTAAAGTGGAAGAGACTTTAACACATGAACAAAAGAAAGGAGCCATCTCCAGTTTCTCCATTTCTGGGGCAACTACATAGCTTCTGAAAGGCTGAGTAGTAGCTTATCTCTTTCCTAGTCATGTAAAAACATTTGGTTCTGTATATTAAGGAAAAAAATATAATTGTCAAAGCCCAGATACGAACAGGAAAGACATTCTCTTTTGCCATACACTTGAATGAAAGGTTCCAAATAATTCAAGAAGCAGTTTAAAAAGCTGCTCACCAGAGGTACTTGTTTGGGCTCTAACAAGTCAACTGACAAACCAAGTAAGCCAAAAATTTCAAAGATATAACTAGAAAACTCAGTAGAAAACTCAGTGTGGTGTGGTGTGGTGGAACATCATATCAAAGCCAAATTAATCACATTTGGAATGAAGTTGGGACCCCGGGGCATATCAAAGACTGTTGTGCGAGCACATTCTGCTTCTTCAGCCAATAGCTGAAGTTAGCATGGTGGTAGAACACTAAGAGGGAACAATTTGATCAAGAAGTGTGAGTCATAAATAGATTTTGACTGTCATTTGATAATTCATCTTCCAGTGTGAGCTTGCCTCTTTCTGCCTAATTATGTATATTATCCACCAAAAAATTAGGTTATCATAGTTGAGATACATATTTGTAAATTGCAAAGAAATTAGTTGTATTTTTAAAAGTATTTTATAAGAGTGGTTGTAAACAAATCTACTAATCTGGATAAAAATAAACAAAAAGCACACACCCAGCCAAAATAACCCAACAACAAAAACAAAGCCAAATAAACAAAACACCAGCCAAATGTCCCTTAGTCTCTAACTCACACCCTTCATCTCACTTTTGGTCTACCAGTCCCCACATACTACTGTTGAGACACTTTTGCATTTGTACTTCTTTCAGCTCCCAAGAGTGTTGACCCTTCAGCTATTAGCTTCATCCCCAGCTGCTGAGCCAGCTGTTTTATGAGGCACATTCACCAGGGCCATCTTTCCCAAGTGCCTTGTTCACTGAGCTATCTCCTACAGTCACTTTCTCCTTCCCGTACCATCTCACTTAAATTCTAGAGTCTGGTACCGAAGCCCTTCATCAGCAGGGTCCTGACTCTGTAAATTTTCTAACCAAATATCTCATTACTCTTCAGTATACCACTGCTTTCTCTAACTCAAATGAGCCATCCACTCCCACATACCTCCCAATCACCATCTTTATGTGTTGTTTTTTCATAACCTTATATTCTCTTTCTCTCACTCATGCTTATTACTGGCCATGCTCATTACGTCTATCTTTGGTCATATAATGAATGCAGTGGGGTATCTGTTCTGAAATACAAAAGCTTCCCTTACTTCTCAAGTACCTTATTTATGGACCCTTGAGGATAGATGCTCACAAGTTTTCAAAGTTAACTGCTCTATATTGCTTGCAACATCACATCACTAACCAAACAAGCAGTGCAAAGAAATGTAAACAAGTGAGCATAACTGCAAATGAAAGGAAGAACCCATGCAGACAACAAAGAGTTTTTAGCATTTGCCACATGCCATTATCTACGCCAGCAGTTAGGAATAAAAGGAAGTCAAGTCAAAATATGTTCAGATAAAATTGCTTTCTATCAAATTTATTTTCTCATCCCCAGGCCAACACTGTAATATTTGGAATTTGATTATCTTTGGGTTAAATATTGATGCTTTTACTGCTAGAGTTTATTGATTTAACAAACACTTATTGGGGAGCTTCTAAGAGTCAGGAAAGTTCCCAATGAGGTGAACTTTAAAATTTTACTGTTCCTCTCAGTGGGAACACAAGCATTTTACTTTATAATGTGTTGACAAAGCATAGGAAACATTAAACCTTTCTGCATATTCAGTAATGTTGTAATTCCTTTAGCCACCCATAAGGCTGCACTTCCGGGTTCGGAGGCCAGCATACATATCCCAGGTACACATGCATGAGTTGCCCGCTATCTGCGTCACCAGCGTTTGGCGTAGAAGCCCCTGTGCGCAGGGCGTGGCGCCACCCGTCACCAGCATCTGACGT
>LOJH01027934.1:6423-17905 GCA_001685095.1 Ellobius talpinus
CCATGTAGATTAGATCCATGTATGTCTCTCTTAGGGTCCTCATTGTTGCCTAGGGTCTTTGGAATTGTGAATTGTAGGCTGGCTTTCTTTGCTTTATGTTTATAAAGCACTTATGAGTGAGGACATATGATAATTGTCTTTCTGGAAATTTTCAAAACTGAACATAAAAGTAAAGGTTGAAAAAATGTCAGGATTCCAATACTAGAAAGCAGAATTGGCCAGGTGGCCTGGGATCTGGGATGACTTCTTATATTAATGTCCAAAGGTGTTGGTAAAAAAACTAGACTGAATTTAGAAAAACTGTCTGCTGAGTGAAAAAGGCAAAAGATGCTATGAGGATGATAGGAGCTACAGCAGGAGAAAATATTTGGAAAAGAGACATTTGATAAAAGATCCTTGCCCCAAATATGCACATAAATGTTAAAATTCAACAGCAAGAATACAGAAAATCTGATTACACTGGACATTTCATCAAAGGTGTGCAGAGCTGGCATCACCATTGGTCACAGATGACCAGAGACAACGAGACCCTTTTCACAAAACCATCACCAGATGGAAAAGAGATGAAAATAAAGTGTTTAGCCAAGGGACCCACATGTGTGCGCTCTCCGTGAGTGGCACCTCGACCACGTGTGTTTTCAGGACAGATCACTGCAAATGCAGTCCTCCCATGTTGCCAGAGAACCATATGTGCTACATCTGACTCCATACACTGTGTTCTGTGGGAACCAAACTGTATGTGTGGAAACAAGTTGGAGAGAACAGATGTAGCAGCGTTGAGGGTAGGCCTTCATCTCCTCCAGGAATGTCGGGTCCAACTGGAAGTGCTTGCCAGCTGACTCTTACCCAATCCTCTTCCAGTCTGGAGAAGGGCACTAAAAGCTAAACTTCATCTTCAACAATGGGAAAGAGCCTTAAACACTTCCCTGGGAAGGACAAGATAGAACTATATACTGAGAAAGAAGAGGAAGTACCAAATACTTGCTATGTATAAGGGATCTAAGAAGGACTGTCCATTACAGAGCTCAAAGACTACAATAGTGCTGTGTTGGAGATCTACTGGTGCGTGAAACACCCACTCTACTCTGAAAGAGACTGACAAAAGAAGGTTTATATGGTTTGGCAAGTTCAGGAGAATGAACATGAGATCATCTGTTTCTCTGACAAAACATACAAGTTGATTGACATTATCTATTAATTTTAATGACATGGCATAATTTAGCCACTGCTTTGAACACCATGGCAAGGATATAACCAGATATCAGTTGGCCAGTGTCAACGCATCATCTCCTCTATGGAAGACCTCTTTCTAGAATGCCCAGTAGCTACCCGCTTAGTCCTCATGTCATTCCACTTTAGAAGTAAAAACATTGGGGCCAAAAAAGTTGAAGTGATTTGCCTATGGCTTCACTGGAATGAAGTACTTGAAGTTGCATCTACAGATGGTCTTAAGGTAAAATCCATTGTCCTTCCACTGTGACCACAGGGCCATCCACATGATAATAATATGCTATAACAATTTATTAAAACATTTTTGTTTCTGGAGCTTTCCATTTAATATTTTGGGCTGTTATTGACTCTAGGTAACTTACACCTTAGAAAGAAAAGTTAAGGATGAGAGGCTGTTCCTCTGGCCTCTCGCATTTGAGCAAAAGCTCAACAGTGCACTTCATCACAAGGCCAGATGGGAATCAGTCTTCTCAGCAAATATAACTAGGCTTAAGTTTTTCATATTCTATTAAGTCCTTAGAGAAAGTATGATCTTCATCTTGGATGGTCCCCAAAGGATACCAAAACCCAACTCAGTCTTGTACCTTAAACAGACAATATCTTAGTGGTCTAGATGGTAAAAAGGTTCCCAAATCTAGGTGGCCACCAAAATTAAGTTTGTGAACATTGAAATTCATGGACGCTTGACCAGAACTCCAAACCCTAGGAATTCTAACTCGAGCACTGTTTTGTTGTGCCTTGATTATTCTGTCCCATTGGTTCAAAACATAGTGTCATTGTGTTTCCAATAACCAAGACAGAAAGTTGAAGGTTTCCAAGTACTAACCAGGTGTTTTTCATTTAACATAGAATTTTTCAAAGAAGTTGGAAATATACTGATTCATAAGAATAGAGAATTTCTGGAGTATAACATGCCATATTCTTCGAACTGAAGTCACTATCTACCTCATTAAATATTTTATAACGGAAGGAACATAACAAGTCAGTCACGTTGAGAAAGCACCCTCCCCATAAATCTCAACTCTGGCCACTCCCTACCTGTTGGTAGCACACATCTGGTCCAGTTTCCTAGACAACATCACAAGCAAATATCCTTCCCTCTCTGAGTAGCTGTGGAAATCCATCTCATCTGTGGATAACTTGGAGGCAAGAGAGATACAGGCAGGTCCATGGGATGTCCGTCTCTTACACCATCCATCTTTTCAAATCAAAGCACTACAAGAATTCCCTGCCTGAGAACTACTGAGAGTTCCATTCTTGACACCTGGGGAAACTCATAGGTTGAAGAGATCGGTTCTTCTTCTTTCTGTGTGCACTGTCGTCACTTAAAGACACACACACACATACACACACACCTAGCTTTTAAAATAATGAGTTTCTTGAAAGAGTAAGCATTGAAACTTAATAAGCAGTGGTCATATCCTTTAAGCTGAAACACAGATAACTGTGTCATAAATCTCTTGGTGGGGCTGCAAAGATGGCTCAGCAGTCAAGAGCACTCGCTGCTCTTAAAGAGGATTCAAGTTTTGTTTCCAACACCTCCATGCCCACTCTTAGCCGCCCATAACTCCAGTTCCAGGGTCCTGGTGATGCTCATTCTGGTTTCTGCAGACACGAGGCAAGCATGTAGTGCATATACATAAAATAAAAATATAGAACATTTTATATTAAAAAAGAATTACCTTGACTAAATACACTGGATAGGAAACACGAGTAAGGTAGAAAACTCCAAAACAGACTTTTAGTCACAAGCTCTTAGACATATTTTTTAATTTATTCTTTATCATACATTACATCCAAACTACAGCTTCCCCTCCCTCTACTCCTTCCAGTTCTCCCCTTTTCCCCCCTGCCCCACCAGACCCCCAGATCCGTTCCTCCTCCATTTCCCTTCAGAAAAGAGGAGGCCTCTCAGAGATATCAACCAAACATGGCATAACAGTTACAATAAGACTAGGCACAGACCCTCATATCAAGACTGAACAGGCAACCCAGTAGAAGGAAAAAGGTCCCAAGAGAAAGCAAAAGAGTCAGATACAGGTCCCACTGCCACTGTTAGGAGTCCTACAAAAACATCAAGCTACACAACAATAATACACATATCCATACAGGCCCTTTGTTGATTTATTCTCTGTGGTCCCTTATGAGAAATTATAATTTTAAAAACTACTGTCTTTTTTACAATGCTAACTTTGCTAACTGCACATGTGGTCACTTGAATTCCCAACCATTCTTCTTTTCCTGGGTTTCATGGCTTGGGCAGTTAGCTGGGTCCTGATTTTCCCAGCAGAGTTAAGAATCCAGCCTCACACAGGGATTCAGGCCACCTGTGTTAACCTTGCCAAAACAGCAAGTTGGGAATGCAGTTCCTTTTACAGCAAGCACCCTGTTTCACAAGAGGCTGTGACTGCCCAGATTATAAAGACAGAATTAGTGTCCTGGTTTACTTCAAACCCAAGGCTCAGGCCAGAGCTTCTTGACAAGGATACACAGAATAAAGGAATTGTGGAGTGAAAATCCAGAAGCCCCCCTGGCTTCTGACCCTACACACTTGCTTTCCTCTTCTCTACTGATTATCTTCATCTCTCCCTTCCTGTGAGCTTTCAGCCCCTGCACATGTGTGCGCGCACACACACACACACACACACAGAGTTCTTTGCTGCTTCACTGTTCAGACTACACTAGGATGCACTCATAAAATCACTACATTCCATCTCCAGAACACACTTTCATGTCCTATCAAGACAATTCCCTCACTTTGTAAGTAATGCCCAGGAAGGATACCTGACTTCTCCAGGATTAGTGGGGAGGAGAGGCAGGAGAGTTGGTTATCTGCCCTTGAGAGATACTCGTTTTTCCTTACTTGCCCTCATAACTATATCGTCGCAGATAACTCAAAGTTGACTGTGTATCTCTAGTCTTTAAATCTTGCCAGATTTCCCTCAAGAAGCAATGCCCATGTTTGCATCCTATGGTGCCTCTGGGCATTTTATTAGGTTATTTCCTTACTTATTCTTTGGGTCCTAAGGGTCTCGGACACTCATTAAGCAAGAGAGGTAAAGAGACTCCTTGCCCTTTGCAGGTAAGGTAGTCAGCATCGGAGTAGGAAGAGCTGCAGCTGAGGGTACCCTGCTCAGAACATCTGTCAGCATGCCCTGTTCCCATGTGTGCCTCTGACACTGCCCTTACCCTCATCTACATAAGTGTCCTGACGATCTGCAGCTTGCCTTTTCTTCGCTGGAGAAATATCTGCTTTTCATAAGCAAACTGCTGCCAACTTTCTGCTTTTATTTTGTGTTCCCACTGATTCTTTGCTATCTGGGTATTTGCATCTATGATTGGGAGCAACCAGAAATAAACAGATACATTCATCCAGCACTTTCCCCCATGGAGACAATAGCAGGGCCCTTCCACGTTTCATACAAGAATGCCACTTAAAAACCCGACACTGGATCCCAGAGCAGGTGAAGCCCATCAGAAACAATCTGGCCAGGAAACTATCAAATGTGGTCTTCTTTTAATCCTAGAATTTTCTCGCTCTGTGGACTAATTCTGCAGATCCTTGAACCAGGACAGCAATCAGTTGAAATCCTCACTGGCTGCACCGAGTCTGAGGAGGAACAAGTAGTCACCAGGACTTGGTTTGCAGAACTCCATTCCCCAGGCATCTGCTCAGAGCTGCTAATTGTCAGCTCCAGGTCAGGTCTTCGGAGGCCTTAACAGGACCCCTCAGCTTTCAGTTAAAAGTGGTCGGCTGCCCACTGCTTTCTTTAGGGTTAATTGGAGTGTCTGTAAAGCAGTTCTCTTAGCCCCACAGTTTAAAAAACATCTAAAATTGAATGAAATACTTCAGCAATAGGACAGACCAAAATCTCTTATATCTGAAGTCACAAAAAGCCACTTATAGAAAATGTATGGCTCTGCTTAAAGCAGAGAGTATTTTGTCATTAATGAAATGCAGATATCTTGGAAGAAGCAGAAAGAAAAAGAAATGGAGTGGTATGCACTTTGTCTCTGCTCAGGAAAAAGGCAGCCAGCACCCAGAGGGCACAACTCACAGGTCCTGGAGGACCTCTCAGCTGAGTAAATGGTAGGTGGAGGAATTTTCCTCCAGCCATTCATGGAACCTGAAATTTTGCTCATCGTTTTCTTTTAGTTTAAAGGATTCTGATCTCAGAAAATTCAAACAGTCTCAAGGAGAAGTTAAGATTCTGAGCAACAGTTACTTGTGGTTATCTGAGAGCCAGGGCTTTGCAAAACCTTCCTTGGGGGTGGATAGGGAGATGTTAAGTAGGGAGCTTTCAGCTTGACTAGTTAGGGAAAGGCACCAAGAATCATAAGACTCATGGAGGAATGAGTCTGTAACAACAGCCCCCTGACTTTGAGGACGGCACCCCTGTGCTCTGCCTAAAATTAGAGGATTACTCAGAAGTAGAAACGTGCTAGGATAGTTTGAACAAGCACCGTAAACCAAACTTAAATGTCATGTACAGATGTGGGTTCTACCTATGCCACTAAATTAGCGAACACTGATCGCGAGTCTTCTCCCAAATGCCGTGATGGGTTGCACTGGATATAGCCTTGTCTTCAGGCAACTCCCCATCTTCACCAACAGCCCAATCCCAGCATCTCTCTTCTGCCACCACCTACTCTCTGTGAACTCTGCCAAGTAAAATAAAGCTTTAACACAAGCAATAAGGCTAACCCAAGGCTTGGGGTAACATGTTCAAAACGTGGGTAAGTGGCACACTGCGTTTCTAGCTCTCCACAACTGTAAAAAGAGATACCCATGGTTTCTTATGTAACAGCCTAAACAGAGAGTCTCTAGGATGCCACACACAGGGATCTGATTAGTAAATACAGCCTATGTCTAAAAGGAATCACCTCAGACGTTTAAATCATTCTCTTCAACAGAATTCTGAAGCGATCTTTTTAAAGAACTGTTTCAATCAATACTTCCCTCACCTGGAAAGATAAACATTCACCAGAAGTAATTTGTTCTTAAAAAGCAACTGATTTAGTTCAGGTGCAGGCCATGCCAGTCAGAAGATATGAGGACCACCTGATCTCAGAGCCCTCCCATGCCCTCAGTTCAGTCTCCAAAGACCCAACCCAGTGCCAACCCTTCCAGCCTCACTGCCCCTGCAGGCAGATATCTACTGCTAAGGTGCAGGCCACACTATTCAGAAGATGTGCTGTAGGGCATGCCAGTCAGAAGAACAGATAGGTAAACACAGGCAAAGACTCACTGCTGGACCAGTATCCCCAGCAGGCAGCCAAACTCCAGATAGGCAACTCACCCACAGGCCACTTCTACTCTCTCAGTGCCCCTCCATACACACACTATTTCTGATCCCCACTCCCTTCCTCATCACTGTGTCCAGTCCCACAAGTGGGGAGAGACTCCCTGTTGGACCAGAAGTCACCCCAACTGCCAGAACTCCAGGCTACAGAGACCAGAAGACCAAAGAGAAACAGACACCAAGGAACAAAACACCCATCCGAAAAACTCAGAAATCAGCACCTAGACCTAAAATTATCCCTAACTCAGATGCCTAGACAACCATGTGATGACTCAGTAAACATCAGTCAGGGCTGTATGTCACCACTAGAGCCCAGCTATGCTGCTACAGCAAGTCCTAAATATTCCAACACAGCTGAAGCATAAGAAAATGACCTTACCATCAGCTTTATGAAGATGACAGAGGTCCTTAAAGAAGAAACAAATAAATCACTTAAAGAGATTAAGGAAAAGACAAATAGTTGAAAGAAATGAAAAAAAGTCCAAGACCTGAAATGGAAATAGAAGTAATAAAGAAAACACAAACTGAGGAAATTCTGGAAATGGAAAATATAGGAAAGTGAACAGGAGGAACTACAGACACAAAAACCACCAACAAAATAAAAAGGTGGGAGAGAACATCTCAAGCATTGAAGATACAATAGAAGAAATAGGTATATTGATTAAAGAAAATGTTCAATCTAAAAAATTCATGACACAGAACATCCACTATAAAAAAGACCAAACCTAAGAATGAAAGGAATTGGAGAAAAAAAAGAATCCCAGCTAAAGGCTAAAAAAATATTTTAACAAAATCATAGAAGAAAAATTTCCTAACCTAAAGAAGGATATGCTTTTAAAGGCATAGGAAGTTTACAGAACAACAAATAGATTGAACCAAAAAAGAAATTCCCCTTGCCATATGATAATAAAAGCACTAAACACAGAAAACAAAGAACATTACAAGCTGCAAGGGGAAAAGACCATGTAACATATAGAGGCAGACCTATTAGAATTATGCCTGACTTCTCATTGGAGACTCTAAAAGCCAGAAGGAGCTGGACAGATGTCCTGCAGACTCCAAGACCACATATCAGATGCCAGCCCAGACCAATAAAACCTTCAACTACCATAGATGAAGAAAACAAGATGTTCCATGGCAAAATCAAATTTAAACAATTTCTGTCCATAAATTTTGCCCAACAAAAGGTGCTAGAAGGAAAAATCCAACCCAAGGAGGTTAAGTACACCCATAAAAGCACAGAGATAAACTCATACCAACAAAACCAAAAGAAGTGAAACACACACACATACCACCAACACAACACCAACAACAACAAAATAAAAATTAACAATCATTGGTGATTAATATCTCTCAATATCAATTTGATTCAGTTTCCCAATAAAAATACTGAGGCTGACAGAATAAACGGGAAAACAGGCTCCTTCCTTCTGCTGCATACAAGAAAAACACCTCAACATCCAAGATAACCTCAGAGAGTTGGAAAAAGATTTTCCAAGAAAATGGATTCAAGAATTCACCTAGTCTAGCTATTCTAATGCTTAACAAAAGAGATTTCAAACCAAAATTAATCAAAAGAGATGAAGAAGGACACTTCATACTCATCAAAGGAAAAATCCAACAAGATAACACTTCAGTTCTCCACATCTATGCCCCAAACATAAGGCACCCACCTTTGTAAAAGAAACGTCATTAAACCTTAAACCACACATCAAACCCCATTTAATAGTGGGAGACTTCACTACCCACTCTGTCATCTGGACAGAAGCCTAACCGAGAAATCATAGAGCTAACAGATATCACGAATCAAATAGACCTGATAGATTATCTACAGAAAATTTCACCCCAACACAAAAGAATATACCTTCTGACCACATACTTGATCACAAAGCAAGTCTCAATGAATACAAGAACATTAAAATAACACCCAGTATCCTGTCAGACCACCACGGATTAAAGCTGGATTTTGACAACAGAAACGACAGAAAGCCTACAAATTCATGAAAACTGAGCAACTCTCTATGGAATGACTACTGGGTCAAAGCAGGAAAAAAAACAAAGGAATTAAAAACTTTCTATAATTCAATGAAAATGAATGCACAGCATACCCAAATGTACCCAGAGTGAAAGCAGTGCTAAGAGGAAAATTCATAGCACTAAGTGCCTTCATAAAGTAATTGGAGAGGTCTCATTCTAGCAACTTTGCAACACACTGAAAAGCTCTAGAACAAAAAGAAACAA
The DNA here is from genome assembly GCA_001685095.1 of Ellobius talpinus. NCBI lineage: Eukaryota > Metazoa > Chordata > Mammalia > Rodentia > Cricetidae > Ellobius > Ellobius talpinus. Next base: position 15,198 of record LOJH01027934.1, read on the forward strand.
GCACACCCAAGAGGAGTAGATGGCAGGAAATAATTAAACTTAGGCCTGAAATCAATAAAGTAGAAACAAACAACAATACAAAGAATCAATGAAATAAAGAATTGATTCTTTGAAAAATATCAACAAGATAAACAAACTTTATGCAAACTAGTTAAAAGATACACACAGAGAGGATATCCAAATTAACAAAATTAGAAATGAAAATTGGGACATAACAACAGATACTGGTGGAATCATTAGGTCATACTTCAAAAACCTGTACTCCACAAAACTGGAAAATCTAAATTTAAAAAATGGGCAATTTTCTTGACAGATACTACTTGACAAAGTTAAATCAAGATTAGATAAACAGTTTAAATAGACCTATTACTCCTAAAGAAATAGAAGCAGTCATTAAAAGTCTCACAAACCAGGGCCAGGCAGTTTTAGTGGAGAATTCTACCAGATTTTCAAAGCAGAGCTAATACCAACACTCCTCAAATTATTCCACAAAATAGAAATAGAAGGGACATTACCAATTCATTTGATGAGGCCATAGTCACCCTGATACCCAAACCACACAAAGATTCAACAAAGAAAGAGAATTACAGACCAATTTCCCTCTTGAACATTGAGGCAAAAATAAAATACTCATTAAAATAATCAGAAACCAATCCAAGAACACATCAAAAAGATCATCCACCATGATCAAGCATTCAAGAGATGCAGGAATGGTTCAACATATGAAAATCTACCAATGCAATATACCATATAAACAAACTGAAAGAAAAAAAACACATGGTCATCGCATTAGATGTTGCAAAAGCCTTTGACAAAATCCAACACCCCTTTGTGATAAAAGTCTTGGGGAGATAAGGAGTACAAGAGACACACCTAAATGTAATAATGGCAATTTACTGGAAGCCTATAGGCAATATCAAATTTAATGAAGAGAACTTCAAGATAATCTACTAAAATCAGGAAAAGGTCAATGCTGTTCACTCTCTCCATATCTATTCAATACAACACTTGAAAGTTCTAGATAGAGCAATATGACAACTCAAGAAGGTCCAGAAGATACTAATTAGAAAGGAAGAAGTCAAAGAATCATTATTTGCAGATGGTGTGGTAGTATTCATAGTGGTCCCAAACATTCTACCAGGGAACTCCTACAGCTGATAAAAACCTTTAGTGAAGTGGCTGGATACAAAATTAACTTAAAAAAAAACTCAGTAGCCTTCCTATGTACAAATGATAGACAAGCTGAGAAAAAAAATCAGGAAATCAAAACCCTTCATAATAGCCACAAATATTATAAACTATTTTAGGATAATTCTAACCAAGCAAATAAAAGACTTGTAAGACAATAACTTTTAGTCTTTGAATAAAGGAATTGAAGAAGATATCAGAAGATGGAAAGATATCCCATGCTCATGGATAGGTAGAATTAACATAATAAAATTGTTCATTTTACCAAAAACAATCTAAGATTTAATGCTATCCACATAAAAATTCCAACACAGTTCTTTACAGACCTTGAAAGAATAATACTCAACTTCATATGGAAAAAGAAAATAACACAAAACAAAAAAGTCAGAATAGCTTAAAAACAATACTGTCTGTACAATAAAAGAACTTCCAGAAGCATCACCATTTCTGATTTCAAGCTGTTCTGTAGAGTTATTGTAATAAAAACCTCATGGTATTGGCAGAAAAACAGACAGGTTGATCTATGGAACTGAATCAAAGACCCAGACTTAAATCCATACAACCATGGGCACTGGATTTTTGATAAAGAAACCAAAAATATAAAAGGGGGAGGGGAAGAATCTTCAACAAATGGTGCTGGTCTGACCGGATGCTGGCATTGTAAAAGAACACAGATAGACCCACATATATCAACCCTGTACAAAACTCAATTCCAAGTAGATCAAAGACACCAACATAAAACCAAATACACTGAATCTGATAGAAGAGTAAGTGGGAAATAGCCTTGAACGTGTTGAGACAGGAGACAATTTTCTGAACAGAACACCAATAACTAACAGATAATAACTTTTTAACAGAACACTCAAACACTAAGATCAACAATAAGTAAATGGGACTTCATGACACTGAAAAGTTTCTGTAAGGCAAAGAATGCCATCAATAGAATAAAACAGCAGCCTACTTAACGGGAAAAGGTTTTCAACAACGCCACATCTGACAGAGGACTAATATACAAAATATATAAAGAACTCAATAAATTAGAATTAAAAATAATCCAATTAAAAATGGGATATAGATATAAACAGAGAATTATCAATAGATGAACCTCAAATGGCCTAGAAACACTTGAAGAAATGTTCAACATTCTTAGCCATCAGGGAAATGCAAATCAAAACAACTCTGAGATTTCATCTTACATATGTCAGAATGGCTAAAATCAAGAACACAGGTGACATCTGGGGTAGTGGTGACACAGGCCTTTATTCCCAGCACTTGGGAGATAGCGAAAGGTGAATCTCCATGATTCAGAGCCAATTTATTTTACAGAGTGATTTCCAGGATAACCAAGGCTACACAGAGAAATCCTGTCTTTAAAAAAACAAAACAAAATGAAAATGTACATGACAGCTTATGCTGGCAAGAATGTGGAGCAAGAGGCACACTCCTCTGTTGTTGGTGGGAGTGCAAACTTGTACCACCACTTTGGAAATCAATATGGTAGTTTCTCAGAAAATTGGGAA
>LOJH01027936.1:5044-18902 GCA_001685095.1 Ellobius talpinus
GCCATACGTGATGACGCACGAGATGCCCATCGCGCCACTCGGGATGACACACGAAGTGCCCAGGGGCAAGGAGAAGGCTAGTTGCCACGTGGCGGCAGTAAGCGAGAACATGGCGGCGCTGCAGTGCCCTACACTCAAGCAGAAGATCTACAAGAAAATCTCAGAGAACTATGCTTGGTACAACAAGAACTTTCAAAAGTGGGAACAAGGCCTTTTGTTTGTTTGTTTATTTTTAGATTTTCAAGACAGGATTTCTCTTTATATCTCTGGATGTCCTGGAACTCAGTCTGTAGACCAGGCTGGCCTTGAACTCACAAAGATCTTTCTGCTTCTGCCTCCCAATTGCTGGAATTAAAGGCATCACCACACTTTTATTCCCCAGGCCTTGGAAGCAAAATTCCCCAGGCCTTGGGAGCCTTAGGAGCCTTGGAAGCAAGGCTTTTTAAGTCTGCTTAAAAGTCAAGTCCCTCTCACTGAGGAACTTCCTGGCGCAGAGGGGAAAGAACTAACCCATATTAACAATGCATGATGTAGCTGGCGAAGCGTTTGGGGTTTTATAACTCTACTGTTGTTTGTCTTCATTAACCTGCAGCTCAGCTCTGCAAAAGCAGTATTATTATTTACAGAAACCCCAAACAACTAACCCAAGATCACTGCTCTTTCACACAGTAATAAAATAAGTAATAAAGCTTAAATATTACCCATACAGTAGATGGTAAACAACTATCCACTCAGTGAAACCAGATACAACCCTAAAACATGAATGTGAAGATCCAGGGCAACATAATAAATGTTTGCAATAAACTGCTTAAGAGCAAAAGCAGAATTGGAAATTATATATACAGTGATTTAAACAGCAGAATAAGTCAACATAATTATTATTTATTCAGCACATACTTTGTGTTTGCCACTTTATACAATCTCTATAATAAATGTGTGGAGCCTGTTATTACCTCCCTTCTGCTGGTAAAGGAATTAAGGATTATGGAGTTTGGGCAACTTGTCAGCTACAAAGCATCTGCGATTTAGTCCAGAACAGACCAGCTCTCCAAGGACTCACAGCAAATGTTAAAACAGGAACTCAGTTCAAGGAGCCGGAAGGTGAAACTATTATGACTGTGGGTCAGGCGGAAAGTATTCTCTGTGTTCTGAGAAAGGACGAATTTCTCCTCTGACACTTTCTAGATGTTGCCTTTTTTATGGACTCTCTCTGGGTCCCTGTGACTCTGTCTGCAAAATCATTCCTTAGTTTGCTCTCCATTGCTGGGACAAAATACCATGATCAAAACAACATGGAAAGGAAAAGGCTTATTTCACCTTACAGATTACAAGACAGCCTGTAATCAGGGAAGTAGGGCGGGGGGCTGGGGCATGGAGCTGGAGGCAGAGACTAAAGAAACATGCAGGAACATTGCTTAATGGTTTTGTGCTCCATGTCATGCTCACAGAGGACACAGGCTCAGCTCCCAGCACCCACATAGTGGCTCAGAATCACCTATAAATCTAGTTCCAGGGGACTAGACACTTTCTTCTGGCTTCTATGGACACCTGCATACACTGGAAACATATAAACTCATAGAGGCACACACAAACACTAAACAAATAAATAGATACATCTTTAAAATGAATGCATTCTTATAGTAGTTGGGTAGATATCTATGCATTGAGAGTTATAGACATAGGTTTACATTTAAGTGTGTATTTGCATATGTGTAGATGTTTATTTGTCTAATGATACAGCTCACTATCTATTCCTACATATCATTCCCCTAAATTAAATAATACTGAAAGACTGTTTTATAGACCATGCATCCCATGTAGCAAAAATTGTAAACATCTTTTTAAGATACTAAATATAGTTGTACAATTTAAATCATTGTAGTTGCAAAAATTATATGAATATAACAGTACAATTTGAAATCCATCTGATTGTTTACAACACTTTTCTCTTGTGAAAATGTTCTGATAGGTATCATTAAGAACTTTTCTGATTAATTCCCTTAGGGTAACTTCCTGGGGATGCAACTAATGTGATCCAAAGTATCAGGGCTGGGAATTTCCACCTACTAAGCCATCTTATAGAAAGACTTAGTCTATTTGACTATTACCAGTTATAGATGATATGAACCTTTCTTTTATCTTATATCTACACCAACACTAAATATGATAGTTTCTGTCAACTTTACACAATTCAGAGACACCTGGATAGAGGGACCCTCAACTGAAGAATTGTTTCTATCAGATTGGCTGTAGGTATGTCCATGTGACATTTTTCTCAATTGCTATTTGTTATAGGAGGGTTCAGACCACTGTTGGCAGTACCCTTCCTGAATATGTGGGCCTGGGCTATATAATAAAGGTAGCTGAGCAAGCCAGGGAAAGCAAGGCAGTAATCATTGTTCCTTTATAGTCTTGAATTCAATTTCTGCCTTGAATTCCTAGTTTGGCTTCCCATGACAAGGGACTATATAATCTGCAAGTCAAACAAACCCTCTCTCCCCAAGTGGATTTCATCACACCAACAGGAATCAAACTAGTCCAGTTGCTAACCTGGAAGTCCGCGTCCTTTTCACAGTCTATTGAGTGCATGTCTTTACATCTTCATACTTCTCGTTGTTGATGGCACAGTTTAAAGCAGCCCCCCGTGCTTAAGCACTGTCTGGTTTCCTGAGCTTACAGAGCCGTGTGCTTAGATAGTTATCCTTCAGGAGTGAATTGTAGTGCTATTAGACATGAGTGTAATGCCAATAAATCAGTAACATATTAAATAAACTATCTTTAAACAAAAATACATATAACAGGAGTTATGTCTTGACTAGGAGCTCACAGGAACCTCTCTCTTCTCCAGTAGCAATGGCTTGTTTGACACTTACTCAGGATTTGCTGCAACTGGCTTTCTCTTAGGTAACTTCTTAAGAAGCCTGAGTATTGATCTAATAACATACAGTTATGATTAGGATGCAGAAACGGAAAGAGGGTACATATTTCAAGGAAGATGCTAAATTTCCTTTTTTAGTAGAAACCAACACAAGTAACCTATAATTAATGAAAAGTAGAAGAGAAAATAATATAAGGATGTTACAGACTATAGGGGCCAACATGAGACACACAGCTTAAAAGTGGGCTTAATATTATACAGAAATGAAGACAAAGGAAAGATGGATAGAAGAGTGTTGTTTTCATTATGAATTTTGATATTATAAAGGTGTGGAACGGGAGAAAGATGAGTAGCTAGAGGTCAGAGGTCACCTATCATAAAGCTGGTGATACTCTGAAACCAAGCCAGCATGCATTAGCCTCGGGGAGGAGGGCAAATGAGAACTATGCAAGTCAGTCCTCGAGGAGCTGAATGGGTTTCCAAGGAAGGGACTTAGGACCAGGAAACAAGGCCATGGGGGACTTGGTATCAGAAATGAGGTCAGAGCCTGTGTGGCAGCCAACACAAGCTGACACTGAGGCCCAGAAGGCAGAACATTCATTGTTTACACTGCCCTTGAGCTAAGAATCAGCACCAGGCTGAACCTAGCAGACTAGGACCCCAGAGGAACCCAAACTGAAAACCTGGAGGCTTGACAAACACCAAGTCAGCAGTGGGGATTGTATCTAAGAGCCCCAGGTCATTCGTTTCCTTCAAAATGTTAGGCCTCCCTGGGTGCCAGACATAGAGCCCCAAAAATCTGTCCTCAGGACTAGTTAACTGGTGATGCATTTGCTTCCTTTAGAAATAGATACAATGAAACAAATCTTAAAGGCCCCTAAGAAACTATGTCCTGCCTGTCATATGGTACCATATAGGCAGACCGAAACAAGCACAGGGCAAGAGTGGCATTCTCAGGATGACTCAAGACAGGAAAGGGGAGGGGATCTAGAGTGTTTCCTGGAGTGAGATATGAGAGGGACTGATATGAGAGGGACTCTGGGTTCGACCCTCCATACCACAAAACAAAATGAAGGAAAATGATTTATTGAGGGGATCTTTGATCCCCTACCCCTGCTCACTGCCGTTGATACACCTTCCTCAGCTTTAGCCTCCAAGTCTGTGGGACTGCAGGCTAAGGTATTGTGTCAATGCAACCAGAATTATTGATGCCTCAAACACAATAAGCACATTTCTCATTGTGATAAGAATGGACTTCATTAGAAAGCATAACTTTTAATCTTTGTGGTATTTAGAAAGCTCAACACTCACTCTTCTGTAGCCCGAAGGGAATGCAAAATGAGCTCAACACTCTCCCTCAAGACTACTGTTTGGAATAATTACTTCTCTGGAAACAAAATCACAAAACTCATCCTCAGATGAAACTGCCTTTGAGGACTCTGGAGAATTCAAGTCTACATACTTAAGTACGTATCATTTTACCACATCCTAATTTGCATTTTTTCTAGCCCTATTGTGCAGACATGAAAATTGGGGGGCTATCTGTCCCCTGGGACAACTAGTCAGGATGAAGAATTATAAACCACACCTTGAAAATGTGCTTTAAAAAATTCTTGAATATATCATATAAAGGACATTCACAATCAGCTCAAAAATTCTTAGCTAATTTAAATGAATTGCTTACTTTGAAAAAGCTATAAGAAGTTTGTGTCATTTCACTAATATGCAATTAAAACAATTAAAAAACATTTCCCAAACGCTTATGTAAGACCACTGCTGATCCAAGCTGCTGCAGTTCTGGAGTGGACTGGAAAGTTCCCGCTGACTGCTCTACATGGAGGAAACATATTGTCAACATCTTGTAAGAAAATCAAGTTATTCAACTTAATGGATCAGTGCAGAAAACAAAACTCTCGTCTGCCAGGCAGAATATTTTGCTGTGTTTGTGCTTCATCGGATCTAATTTTGTTAGCTTTGGATGGTGCTTTTAAACGAACATACACAAATGGCGTTTGGAATAGTCTACTTAATTCATTCACATGAAGCAGAGATCTCTCTAAAATCAGTTTGAAAAGTATTTGGGAGGCTTTCTTATTTAATTAATCCATTACACATAACCTTCCAGAATTTTACTCTCTGAAAGTATTATTAACACTCCATAGATACATTTTACATTATTAAATTTAAGAATTTACACTCAATAAAACCCTCAGCAGGAATATCGTTATTAAATGAGTTTGTTAAACCTAACCACGCTAATTAATAGCTAACTATCGAGGAGTGCTTGTATGACAGTGGGCATTTCATCTTCCTCACCAGCCTGCTAACTCTACCAAGTGAACCCAAACCTCAGGGGGAAAATCCAGGAAATCTACGGAAACCACACCTACCTCTGTGGAAACAGGTCCCTCCAAAAGAAATGCCTAGGCTTGTCTAAACCTCATCAGATCGTCTGTCGATGATTTTCTAGTAGGTTTGCAACTGGTGTGAGCGCCTCCTCTCCTTATGCCTGTAATGGCATGACTGGAACCATTCTGCATTTTAGTCCCACTGGAAACAACTAGTCTTAGCTAGTGCAACTCCACGTCTTTGCGGACCCCTCAGCTCATAGTGCAGGATGTCCTTTTAACCAGAGCAGGGCAAGGGTCAGTTGAAAGAACCAGTCCTAAGGAAAAGATGCCAATAGGTTGTAGCATAACTGGCATTTCTGTGGCCCCTACGCTGTCATCTATAGTGGAGACTGTTGTGCAGTACCGGATTCCAGGAGTATTTGCTTACATGCTAGGAGCATTGAGTTCAAAGGTTCAAGGACTGAGTTCATTTCTAGAATGAACTGTTGGGATAAGGAAGGCATCTTGCCTAATGTCATATTAGGACGTTAGGGAAATAGTGTCAAATTATATAAAATATAAAAATTAAATAATGTCAAGTTAGGACATTAGGAAAGATCCCGGGTGCGGGGTAGTCTATATTAAATGTCTGGAGGATATTAGGCTACAAACACCTGACTCTCTTGCCAAAAGTCTGGCTGTGTAGAAGGGCCATCTTTCTCACAAAGCTTCCTACAAAATCAACTGAGATATTGTTTGTGTACATATAGCAGTGCAACACCACCATGTATCTATTGTAACTTTCTTCACAGGTATCCATCCTGAGAGTGCTCCTCAACAGCACCCCCCAACCCTGTGAGTGTGCATGAGTTGTACTTGATAGTGCGGGTGTGTACACGAATACATTTGGGTGTACATGTACCTGGAGGCCCAAAGTTTATATCAAGAGTCTTCCTCAATTGCTCCCCACTTTCATTTTTTTGAGAAAGGGTCTCCCACTGAATATGTAGTTCATCAACTGGCTAGGCTGGCAACAAACAAGGTTCAGGAATCTGCCTGCCTCTGCCTCCCCATTGCTGATATCACAGGATGCACTCTCCTAGAGTTTTCCGTGGATTCTGAGGAATTTAGATCCTTGGGCCTGCCTGGCAGACACTGTACCATATGGGTCAGCCCCTCGGTTTATCAAGCAATCATGATTCAGATTATGTGGAGAGTAGTTTTAGGACACTCTCAGCTGAAGCATCCAGTCTTAAGGAAGAACCTAAGGGGAACCCCATTGCATCGTCTGATGTCCTACTTAAAAAGTAAGCTAATGCCAACCAGACACAGTTGAACATTCTAAATTTAGGGTTCAATTCTTCACAGTTCAAAATAGATTATTAAATAAAGTATAGGCTTCCGAAAAAGAACTGTCTTTGATGCCTCAAATAGTTTTGGGCTACACTGCTTCCCAGTTTAGCTAATAATAACTCAGACATACTAAGGAAATTCTACTGAGTTGAACTTGTGCTATTTCTAATCACATACCTGTTTCTAGCTATCTCTTCTCCATTGCCCCCCTTTTTTAATTGAAGCAATTGGGAGTGGTGAAGCTTACTGGAAACAAAGGAAACTTTTGTGTCCTTTTTTTTATTTAGATGAGAGTAAAATGTCACGGACTGAATTATGCTCCCCGTTTATATGTTAAAGTCTTAGTTGCCAGTGTACCTGTTTCTGGAGACAGGGTCTTTGGGGTGTTTCTAAGATCAATGAGATACCAAGCCTAATCAAATACAAGTATTGGAAGAAGTGATAAAAGCTGGGGCAGGAGAGATGGTTCAGTGAATAAGAGAACTGGTTGGTCATTCAGAGGATTCTGGCTCAATTCCCAGCACCCATATGGCAGCTCACAACTGTCTGTATCTCCAAAATCTGACACCCTCATAGAAAGATACATGCAAGCAAAACACCAGTGAACATAAAATAAAAATATAAATTTTTTTTTTAAAAAAAAGAAATGAGAAAGGCGATTGATGCATTCTCCCCACTCTCTGTCTTCCCTGAGCCCCATTCCTTTGTGTTGTGAGGACAAGGCAAGGATGTGACTGCCTGCTAGTGAGAAAGAGCTCTCACAAGATACCAAATACCCTAGCACCTTGTTGTGGGACTTTGGTCTCTAGAACTCTGAAAAAACAACAACAACAACAAAAAAAAACAACCTTCTGTTGCTTAAAGCATTCAGCCTGCGGTCTTTTGTCATGGTAGCCTGAGCTCACTAACACAGAGGTAACCTGAACATAATGGTACTCACAAATGAATCTCTTGCTTTCCTTTTTAATTCTGCACCTCTCCTTTCTCTCAACTTCTTGAACCCTTCTCCTCCTCCACCTCCTTCTTCTTCTTTTTTTCCCTCATTTCATTTGGGAATGCTCTTAATCCAAGAGGAATGTATGTACTTATTTGTCATGCCTTATAGGACCACAGAGGATATTCTGTTCAGAACTGCAGTATGCTGGGTCTAAAGTCTTTCCAGAGAAATTCTGAGGGAGATCCACACAGGAGTTGGAGACAACATGGTTGGGAACTAAATTAGCAAACATATTTTCAAATAAATGAACCAAGGACCAATAGAGAGTGAATTAGAAACCTACGAGGTACTCTATCCTGTGAGATAATCCTGTGGGGGTTAACACTAAAGCCCCACTATGGACCTACTTTGTATCTTCAGCTCAGGAATACAATTGTTAGCACATTTATTTCGGTGTCTGCAGGAGAACTCACACACCTACAGATGGTGGGAGCCATCAGAACAATCCAAGATTCCCCCTTTCTTGGATCCATGATAATTTGTGATTAGAATTTGGCTGCCTATTCCTGTTTCCCTCCTGAGAGTGAGAGAGTTTGTGTGACTCTTTGGGCTTCCAATGTACTTGGCAGTTTCTTTTCCAACGCTAAGTAAGAAACAATGGCAGCCTAGTATCACTGAAGGCTAGAGCTTAGTAAGAAGCCAGCATGCTACAGCTCCTAGCAAAGTGCTACATACTCTTCCCCATGCCTTTTTTCTTACATCTTACATCGATGCCACCTCAGCGTAAACCCTTACTTTTTCTCCCCTGATTCCTAGGACAACCCTTTCGAATCTGTTTCCAGTCTGGCATTTCTCCTCATTGCAGCTTTGGTATTCTTTGTTAAAGCTAAATCGAGATATTTTCCCCAATGCTTCAAACTCCAAAGAGATCCCTGTACTTCTTAAGAAAATGTGGATTCCTGCAGGCTCTAAGAACCCAGTGTGTTTGGCCCCTGCTAATCTCTCTGTTAGTATGACATCTTGATTATACTTCTCACTACTCTTACCCCTGAGCCTTTTATGCCTTGCTGTTCTTGTGTTCCCCCACTTTCTGCTTGGCGCTGTCTTCATTTCAACCTCCCGGCTTCCCTCCTCATTCCGTCCCTCATTGGACCCATGGCACCCTGATCTCACTTTTACCCTAGTCAACCTTTTACTCCGTGTTGTCGTTCATTGACTTCTTTCTTTCCACATTATTCGCCCCTGGATTGTCACCATACAAATCTTTGCAGATACTCAGTAAATATTTATTTAAAGAAAAGAAGTGGGGTCTACAGTAGGTAAGAAAAGCAAGGAAGGAGAAAGCAGAGGGAAAGATGTGAAGAGAGAACAAAGGGGAGTGATGGAGCGAGGGAGAAAAAGACAGGGTGTCTACTGGCTGAGTGGTCACTGAAAAAAGAAAAAAGGGGAAGAGGAAAGAGAGGTCAGAAAAAAAACACTGGGAATGAGTTCAGAGATTTAACAATGCAGATAATTGTAATGACCACAGTTGATAATGAAAAATACTTATACTACCTGAACTTGAAAAAACACTATTAATACATGAATGCTTTTCTCTTCCTCCACTATCCTCTATCATCAGGGTATATTTTCTGGTTGTGTTCCTCGGTGCTGGGGTTTGTGCAAGTGCCCTCCAAGGCTTGAACAGAAGGCTTGGTCACCAGCCTGTGGTGCTTTTGAAAGTTAAAATCTTTAGAGAGTGGGGGCTGGTAGGAGGAAGATAGGTCATGGGACATCCTTTAAGTGGGACATGAACACCCAATCATCTTCCTCTTTGCTTCCCAACTGCATGAATTGAGCAGCCTTCCCTGCCCAGAATTCTGCCCATGATGTTCCACCTGCACAGACCTGAAAGGAACAGACCCACCAGCCATGAACCAAAACCTCCAAGACTGTTTTCAAATTAAACTTTTCTTCTTTATAAAGTTATTTTTCTCAGCTATTCTCTACAATAATAGAAAGCCAATAAACATAATAAACCAAGAAAGGCACAGATTTGGGGAAAAAAACAAGATGTAATTGTAAGGTGGGAAAGACAGTGGAAGACATTTCTTTGTAAAAAGCCCAAACTATAGTAAAAATTTGGGCTCAGGGGGCTACTTGTAGCAGCTGTCACATTGTCTTTATTTATTTTTATATATTACTTTAAAATATAAAAACCATGCATAGTTTGGTTACAGACAAAATTTGCCTGACAGATCATGAAATTCCATCCCTAGAAATGGGAGGGATTATCAAAATAAGAAGGAAGCTAGAGAGATTTCTCAATGGTTAGAGCACTTGCTGCCCCTGCAGAGGAGTAGGATTTAGTTCCCAGAATCTACATGGTGGTTCACAACTACCTGTAACTCCAGTTCTAGGAGATCTTCTACCCTCTTCTGGCTTCTGTATGCATGTGGTACACCTTAACTCATAATACATTCATATACAAAATGATAGCTAGCTAGCTAGCTAGCTAAGTAGATAGATTGCTGTTCATTTAGCATTGTAATTCTCTACACTGAAGGCCTTCAGCCAATTCCTGAGCCAATGACCTAAAAACAACAATAATAATAACAAATTAAAGTGGCCTTTATACTGCTTTCTGTAACTACCAACTACCTCGTGCAATAACCATACCAAGGAAGTACTCCTACAAATGGGGAGATGGCAGTTCAATTTAAGTGACTTAGCAAGGACAGAGCTTAGCAGACGGCAGAGCTATTCACTTAAGTATGACAGAATACATCCTCTGAAAAACAATCTCACCATGACCACAACCCAGTAGCTTAAATACAGTCAGTCACTTCAAATCCCTCCAGCACTGAATGTGGTCCTAGGCTCATGTTCTCCCCTTTTCCATGCCCAAGGCCCAGATAGCCTTGTTTGAGTCCTGTGGTGAGTTTGGGGTCCCAAGGAAGGATTGGGAGCTTAATAATCTTTCTAGTACCTGGGTCAGAACTTCCCTACTCCTCTTTGTCTTGGCTTCGATTAAACCTCCCTCCTTGCGGGCTTGAAGGTACCCATGAATCACGATCTACTGTGATGTCTCTACAGTTGAATTTAGAATTAGAAGGCTTAGAAATCACCCAGTACCATGACTTCCTTTGAGAGATGAGGAAGTCCACATGTTCTGTTTGGATACATCTTGACATTCTCTTACAGTTGGCTCATTCCACAAGGAATTTAAAAGAAATGTATCTTTTTTAAAAATCGGAGAGAATATTAAATTGGCTAGAATTCAAATAAACACATCCTCCCTGTCCTGTCTTTCTGCATCTACTCTGACTCTGGGGACTGATGCAGCTATCTCTGTCTCTGAGACGACTCAGTGTACGAAGCCCAGCAGTGTCTGGCCACATGGTGGTCCACCGAGGGAGAAAAGTTTTAAGTTTATTTTTATTCTTTGACTATTATACACACACACACACACACACACACACAAACGTGCGTGCGTGCGCACGCATGGTGGAATATATATATTTTATATATATATACTTTGATAAACTTTTGGTCATTTTTCACTCCAATTGCCCTCTCCTCTTCCTCCCTCTCCCACTGAAGTTCTTCTTCCCAACAAGTCCCTACTATTTTAATTTCCCTTTTTTTCTTTTATTGAAAATAGATCTATTTTTCATGCAATATATTCTGATTACAGTTTCCCATCCCCTTACTTCTCCCAGTTCCTCCCCACCTCCCCTCTCATCTGGATTCAAGTCTTTTCTTTATTTAGAAAACAGGCATCTGAACAGTGTTGAGCAGACTCAGAAGGTGTCACCTGCAGAGCAGAAAGGGAAGGATTTTGGATGGCTGTTGGTGACACCATGGAGAACAACAAATTTACATATGAAGATTATCAGAGCACTGCTGAGTGGCTTTGGTCTCACATAATGCAGTGACCTCAAGGAGCAGTGATCTGTGGTTCTGGGTTAGGAGATCTTACTGCTGAATTAACTCAGGTCCAGGTCTTTGAGTACAGTGAGGATACCCAACTTTTCCAAAAGCACAGTGTAAGGTCATGCTGGCTGCCCGGTGTTTGGATTCCTGAATGACAGAGCCTGTGTAATGATGCAGAGCAAATTCCATATGTATGAAGGTTAGCCACTGTTAAAGGTGATATTCCCAGTGAGGGTTTTCCATTTTCTTGGTGTGGACATTTGGTAGTCACCAATGCAATTGAAGGGCTCAACCCCAATTTTGCAGTTGGAGATATCATGATGATCTGTGATCACAACAACCTACCTACTTCATTGGTAAAAACACTCTCTGAGGCCCCAATGATGAAAGGTTTAGTTTGTTTCCCTGCCACGACTGACGCTTATGACTGGAATATGAGGCAGAAAGCTTTAAGTGCCTGGAAACAAATGGGGAGCAATGGGAATTATAGGAAGGCACCTATGTGATGTTGGCAGGCCCCAACTTTGAGACTGTGTCAGAGAGTTGCCTGCTAAGGATGCTGGGTGCAGATGCTGTTGGCATAAGTACAGTCTCAGAAGTTATCACTGCACGACATTGTGGGCTTCAAGTCTTTGGTTTCTCAGTCATTACTAACAAGGTCATCATGGATTATGCAAACCTGGAGAAGGCCAATCACAAGGAAGTCTTAGATTTTTGGAAAGCAGCCGCACAGAAATTAGAACAGTTTGTCTCCATTCTCACGGAGAGTATTCCACCCTGCAAGCACGTGCCAGCTGTCTGGCCTTGGAGGGCTCTGGTGCTTCCCTAATGGGGTCCACATAGCTGTCTACTTTGGTCCCTAGCTGGGGTCACTAGTGTCTGCTCTTAGATTGTCACAGAAAGGGAAGAAAAATTTTGCCCTTCCCCTCCTCCATGTTCTTCTACCATTCTGATGTTTGTCCCTCTTGCTCAGTTGCCTTCTCAAAACAACTTAACTTTCATTTCTCCGAAAGAGCTGGAGCTCGTGCCCCACCACCCTTGGAATATATGCCTTCAAACAGTACCTTCTAGATCTGGGAGATCACACACATGTTCCTCTAGGCCAGTCTGGCTCCCATAAAGCATGAAAGACCAAAGACCAACTCAATACCTCTTGGATTTTATTTAACAACACTAGGCTTTGAGAATAACGAGATCAAATATTTTCTTAAAAACAAACAAAAATAAATAAAAAATAAAAAAGGCTTCTAAGAAATAATAAAGATAAATAAAAGAAAAAAATACAAGAAAAACATATAGATGCAAAGGCACACATTTACACATTCAATAATTTGATAAAAACCCAAAATCAGGAGCCATAATGTATACTCAAAGGACCTGCAAGGTTAAAGAAAAAAAAAGACAACATTCTGAGACAAAGACCCTCCAAAAATGCCACTGAGTTCCTTTCCTGTTGGCCTTCTGCTGTTAGGCATAGAACTTATCCTTAAGAGTAGGTTGTTTCCCTAGTGAGACTCCCTTGGAGAAAACTAACTTTTCACTTGTAAGTGGCTACCAATTGGAGACAGCTTCCACTGAGTTTATTAGGGTTGCTTGAATGAGCAGGATTCAGAGGGTGTTTTCTGGAGCATGAACCATTACATTAACAAGTGGATTCGCCATTGCACAAAATGCTAAGCCTTCTCCCAGCAATCGTTAATTGATAATAGTCCCTCAGAAAGGGGTATCAGCCCTTCCACTATCCACAAACACCCTACTTTACTCTCTATTGCTAGGATAAACACCATCGCCAAGAACAGCTTGGGCTGGGAAGAGTTCATCTCCACTCACAAGTTACAGTCCATCATCAAGGGAAACTGAGGCAGGAACTCAAGTCAAGAGCTTGAAGCAGAAACTGTGGAGGAACAGTGCTTACTGGCTGTGTTTGGGTGAGTAAAATCTTCCAGTACTATGAAAACTTACCGGTAGGGAGGATCCTTCTAGCTCTGTTCTTGGTATCTCTCTCTCCTTCAACTAATGAGTATGGTTTTCAGCAGTACATTCTCACCATCTAGTTCAGGGGCCTACCCAAGCATGATGGCAAAAGCCTGGTTGTTCTGGTACCCTCTGAGGATGCCCTAAGCAACAACTCAAAGGGAGGTATCTCACATCTGGCCCTGGAACTTTTGTTTAGTAACTGATGCCTTCTAGAAGGAGCACGATCTACTCATGCATAATGCTTAAGAAGAACATTTTGAGCTAGTGGGCCAGATGCCCCATCCCTGGGCAGTCACTGGAAGAGAGCTATGAACTAATACTCTCATCTACTTGGGAAGCTGAAACTGGAGCATCACTTGGGCCTAGGAGTTTGAGACAAACCTGTAGTGATGAGGCGAGCAGGCCTGCTTTTTTTCCCACCCAGCTCCCACACGGCTAGCTTTACACCCGAAATAACAACACACAAAT
>LOJH01027937.1:2537-17044 GCA_001685095.1 Ellobius talpinus
TGGGAGCGTGGGGATAATGGGAGAGGGTTGGAGGGAAGGGGAGAGGCAGGGAGGGGGGCAGACAAAAATGTAGAGCTCAATAAAAATCAATAAAAATGGTTTAAAAAAAGATCATGGTATATACCAATGGACGTAGTCACATTTTGACAGCTGTGGGGGATTTGGGGCTGAAGTATAGAAATGGGTAGAATTAAAACTGAAGTTCATCCATTCATTCGTTCACTACCTATGTGCCAAGAACAAATTCTTGAGAGATACTAGGAAGTCACAGACAGAAGGACTATAATATCTGCTGGCCCTGTACGGGGAGGAAGGAGCAGGATTTGGGGAGAAAAAAAATAGTATGGTACAAAAAGGCAATGTGGGTAAATCAGTGGGCAAAGCCCCTGAAGAACAAGTAAAGGAAAAAGAATTCTGAACATCAGAGGAAACTAGTGTCGTGAATGACACCATCTTCAGCAGACAGGGGCTTCGGCTTACTTCGACGGCTTACCCTCTGTGACGTCATCAGCAGGCGATACTAACAGAGCTCACCTTATTGGGTGATGGAGAAACTAAACAATCCAGTGCAAAGACATGGAACAAACTTCAATCAGGGTCAAGTTTACAGATAAACAGAGTGAACAGGACGAGAGCATGCTTATCAAATAGAGAGCTTCCAAAAAGTCCTGAGTGTATGGGTGTTGTTAAATCTTAAACAGCAGACAGCTGTGGAATCAGTATTACAGCACACACACTTAAGCAACCTCGAAAACAATTACGTATCTGGGATCTTGGTCACTTTCTTTCTAGTAGCAGACTTTACACATCATTAAGCTAAAAGAGGCTTCAAACTATAGAACTATGGCACCATCAGGTCCTCTCACCCCTCCATGGCTATCTCCATAACAGTTCACAATCGCTCATGACAGTCCAACCTGTCAAGAGACAAGACTCTGGCTGGCTCAATTTTCTGCACACCTGTCAGGCAGCACTAACTATGCTTTGCTCGACTCCCTATTTAGGGTTGATTGAACAGAGAGGAGCCTTGGGCGATAGAGGCACTATCTCCCTCCAGAGCAGGGGAGATCCATTCACTGCCCATCCTGAGATTCACGTACCCTGAGCTCAGAGTGTTTCTGTCAGTAAGTTACTTCGTGCACGGGTGGCATGTGACCCTCTTCACATCAGGCTGTGGGACGGGCTGACTAGAAAGAAGTGCTAATACGCTTGATGCCACTAATTTTATAATAACCTGCCCAGCATCTCTGGCCCAGCATCTTTTAAACTGTGTCTGGGAGACTCCTTAGCTCACAGATGGAATAAAAATCTTAGACCCTTCATGGCTCTTAACACTAAATTTTAGCAGAAAGAAAATAGTATCAATATACCATTTGGACAAATGTTCAGATCCCCTGAAGCCCATTCTTCTCTACCCACTAGAACCTTGATGGACTAAACTCAGAAGCTCACTTAACTAGGGTCTCTTGAATGTTGTTCTGAAACATGCTGATGGAAAATGGTACCAGATAGCGAGGCATAGCTAGATGCAGGCCCTGCAACGGCATTTAGTAAGTAAAAGAAACTGTAGAAGGAGTAAGAGCTCAGATGGCATTACGTCTAGCCTTGTTTGCTTTTCCCCAAGACTGAATACTTGCTGCACATTCTTTTCCATGAAGAGCGCCACTAGCTCCTATACACCCAGGAGGAAGTCCTATTGCAGCCATGACCAGACACTTCGATTCTGATGTCTCCATGGGTCACTCTGTTCTAAATTTCTTGACAATGTTGTTTTTTATCTATCTAGAACTAACTTTTCTTTTAAAACTATTTTGATAGAAAAATATGGTCACCAATGAAAACAGATATAGCATATGTATTTAACTCAGCTCATATTATTTACTCACTTTTATACTTGATAATGTTGTAAAAATGGAAACCTGGGGTATTACCAGACTTATTTTTACAGAGAATCCCATTGAAGAGAAGAATAGTGCATGCATTTGGAAGGGACACGGATATGCGCATTGGGACAGAGATGGGCACATTTAATCTTCTGAATGTCCCAGCCATGCAATAGTACGTGCATTATTACCAGTTCCTCTTAAAAAACAAAATCAAGGTTCACGCCTAACTACAAACCATCCTCATCAGTTCAGTCCCTAGCAAGTGTCAAACCTAGCTGTAGACACAGGGTTTTGATGAGTAAAGACGAAAGTGAAGAAGAGAGCCAGAGAAGTGTGGGCTTCGTGAGAACGCTTAAGAATCTTTCCTATTGCTTTCTGAAAAATCTAAGTGTTTCTGTAGAGACAAATATTTCACACATTCGTATATCATTCTATCAACAATAGAACAGCAAAGAAGCATGCTCTTATTCTACATATTATACATAGAGTAACCATGCACAGGTAATCTACATATAGAGACATCAGGCAAATGTGCCGATTACCTCACAGGAATACACATACACTTCCTATTCATCATAATTTGGAATTTTCAAGAAAATAACAAATAAGTGATTGGGTGAACTGAGTGAGAATGGGGCCCATAGGCTCATAGGTTTGAATATTTGGTCCCAGCAGGTGGAACTGTTTAGGAAGGATTGCATGGTGTGGTCTTGTTGGAAGAGGTGTGCCTCTGAGAGCAGGCTTTGAAGTTTCAGAAGCTCTTACCGTCCTGAGTTTGGTCTACCTCTGTCTGTCTTTCTTTCCTCCTCCCTCCCTCCCTCCCTTCCTGCCTCCCCTCTTTCTTTCTTCCGCATCTCCCTCTCTCCCTCTCTCTTTCTGTCTCATGGTTGTGTCTCAAGACGTGAGCTCTTAGCTACTACTCTGCTTCCATAACCCCACGATGAAGGTAATGAACTCTAACCCTCTGAAACCATAGCCCCAAATAAACTCTTTCGTCTGTAAGTTGCTTTGATCATGGCATCTTACCACAGCAAAAAAAGTATATACCTTTTAAGAAGCCATTAATCTACTCTAAATAAAAAGAGCACAGCAATCATAAAGCCTTAAGTCTGTCTACACTATACTGAATTGATTCCCCTTTATAAGTCTGAAAACAAATAATACACACAGGAAGTCATTTTTAAAAAAACAAAGTTTAAAAGTATAAATAGCAGAGTAGGTTCATTCCTGCATGTATGTTCTAGAAATACAGGAGGTTTTCAGAGACGGTTCATCCCCGAAGCACTCACCTGTCTCCCGCACAGTGCACTGCCCCTCCCCCCTTGGCATGCCACCTAATTTTCAAATATTTCCAGGGATTTACTGCCTTGATTAAATTCAGCCAACAAGTGTGTTTTCATGAAAGCGCTTTGAGTATCCTCTCTCACATGACACAGAGCCATGAGCAAAAAATGTCACTTTAAAATATAACTTGATGCATCTATTGCTTCCCATTCGATCCTCTGGATGGGTTCCAAAGAATCTCTTTTCAAATATGTCTTGAAAGAAGAAAAGTACTCAGCTGCCATATATCTTATGGACAAACGCTTCCACAGCAAGTGTCGTATTTGTTCCAAGTTTTTAAATTTTGTTTAATCGAAGTTTTGCAAATGAGAAATGTATTTGTAGGTGTTAATGCCATTAGAAGAAGAATCTACCATGGACTTCAGTTCATTATTTTGTCCTATATGTCCAAGAAGTTTACAGCACAAAATAATGGACTTTATCCTCAGGACCTGCTAGCATCTCAATGCCCAAGTGAAAATGCCAAGGCATTAAAAGGCTAAAGGACCAGTGTGGAACTGCTTCCTATGAGGATAAAGGAGACCTACTGCCCAGAGTCTAGCCTTCCTGGGGTCCTGCCAAAGTTTCCAAGGGTCACCAGCCAAAGGACACCTTCATGTTACCCTGACCATCTCAGCACCAGCAGCTTCTCCCTCAATGATGGGCTTATTTCTAAGCAACAGCATTTCTCTAGCTTCTGCCTGCTCACTCTTACATACAAAGACTGACATCCTTTGGCTCATCCTGACTTTGGTGCTCACCGCCACTTCGGCCACAGTGTATTTCACAGGCAATTTGAATCTCCTGATTCAGCAATGTGATGTAGTATCACAGTTACTGCTCTTAAGATACATAAGCCACGTCAGCTAGAGGATGGTGCCACTGCCACAAGGCGGGCAGAGTACAAGACTTTCGGTCACTGGGTAGGCACATGAACATGACACAGAAACAGCCTCAGGAAACACTAACATTCTGAAGAGAAAGGCAGAGATGTAGTAAAAAAAAGTCTTTCTTTTTGTTAAGAACAACCAACCTTGCCAGTAGTTTTATTAAATTTGAAATTAAAGCTAAAATATGGAGGTACCTAACTTTTACTACTAGAATCTTCCTTACATTGATGGGAAGACACTCATTATTAAGTGTTCTAGATTCCCTTACCATAAAACTAAAATTAAAAAAAAATAAAACTTCAAGAGATTAAATCGTAAGGATACAACTGCCAGAGCAGGTTAAGGGAATATGCATCCACAATGTCCAAAGCTATCTGTATTGCTAACTAGAACGCTTGCATATATAATTCCATTATACTTTTATAATTCAGCATTTTGAAAATGCTTTTGAACCATTAATCTATTTTCCTGGTTAAAATTCTTTGAGATGTTCTTAACAAGAGTCTTAGATAATGAATTTGCGCAAACTCTGGAACAATCTTTACAGTATTATCATTCTCATTAATTTTCGGAACTACCCACTGTGTTGAGATGATTGTCATGGGCCTAAGACTTCAATTTGGCTAAATATTTTTGCATATATTTCAACATATAAGTAACTAACAGATGTTTAAATGTTAAGTTTGTATGGAAGCTACAGTAAAATGTGTTTGCTTTAATCTCATGATTACCTTGCCACACTAATTCTTATTTTACTATCTCTTTCCCGCGTAGGCAATTTCATCTATATTTTGGTCATCAGTGGTTCAGGAATTCCAAAAACCCCTTCAAACATAACATTCTTTGAAACATTGTGGAATCTGAGCCATTTGCACACACAGTACACACACAATATCTGACAACCTGGTATCCGTGGCTTTTGAAAAGAGAAAACGTAGAAACTCAAGAACTGTTTTCATGAAACATACTAATCTTCCAGAGCACAGCAGTGTGCACTGTCCTTTCTCTTTCCAAGGCCATTTTCTTCCCATCAAGAAGGAGGGGTTTCCTTTGTATAGTATTTGGCTTTAGCAACCTGATGTATGTTACCACCCTAAGCTGCCAGCCAAAGATGGGTAGGAAGCGCAGAATAATATTCCTTCCTAAGAGTTAATGCACTTGCATCCCACACTTGCAGGCAGCTCCTTGCTCTTCGCCTCTTGGTTATCTCCCAAGCCTGCTTCCCTTGCCTTTGTTTCAGCCGTTAGCATTCACATATCAGAGCACTAAGTATTTCATTACTGGTTTATCTGTCCAGAGGCTTGAGGAGCCGTAACAATTAACCCTCCCTTCACAGTGATTGATACAGGCTTTGCTTTCAATTTGTTCCACTACACAGATCATGAAATTCTGAATGCAATCATCCTCATTGACCTACACTTTCAAACGCACAGCTACAATGAGACGAAAGTAATTATGAAGAGGAATACAGGAGCACAGATATCTGAGACCAAGTCTTTGAAAAATCTGAGATGACCTTCTGGCAAAATTGGCAAAGTCTTATGCTCAGGAAGATGACAGTTCTGTGTCTCTGTCTGAGGATATGCAGGGTAAGCTGGTTGGTGTACAGTGTGGAGTCAGTATTGGGATGATATGCACTTGGAAAACTGCAGGCCACTATGAATCTGTCCCAGGCAGAGGTAAACCCCTAACATCATAGCTTCATTGGTGCAAATTGTCTCAAGCGAACTAAACTTCCTGATTTGTGTTAAAAAAGAAAAAGCCTTGCCCACAGCAGAGAATCCCACTGGATCTTCCAGAAAGAGCCACAGACCTGAACTTCCCTCTCCCCTCCCCTTAGATGAAGATTCTCCTTAAGAAATGAATACATTTTTCACAAAGTCTGAAAAATAGCTTCAAGTAAATATTAATCTACTGCAATCGATATATATGAGGAATGGAGGGGGGCTGGCAGGACAGTGGTGAGTATAGAACTATATTAAAACAAGGGCCGATGTTAAAGAAAATCAGGCTGGAAGCAAGGCAGTGGGCCCGAGGCTCTAATCACAGAGCTGAGTGATGGAGATGAAGCAATACTGCATGGATTAGCAATGAATTATTTTGAACCATAATCATATGCCTGCACAGAAGACAGGCAAAAACTAACCATTACTCACAAACTGATCTGCTGATTGAGAAAGAGAAAGAGAGAGGGGTTTATATGCTAAACTAGTTCAGAATAATGAAAACCCAAAAACGTGGTTATACCTCAAGCAACATTTTATTTTGAATGTGTGCCACTTACTTCCTAATATGGAGAATTTAGAAGATGAACTGTAAAGTGCTTGCATTCAAATGGAATTAAACCAATCATTTCCTTGAGGATTAGGATGCAATACATCTCTTCCAGTCCCCTTTCCTTTTTGTGCAATCAAACAATTTACAGATAGCTTGCCATTCCCCAAATAAAAAGGGACTGTAAGTATTTAGCTCTGAAGGAGTAACAGCACTCACGGAATTAACGTCAATGGGAGAATCTGAAAAATTCATATCAAATGAAGATTCGATTGTTAGAACTAATTTTGTTGGGAATGGGAAAAAAAAATCCGAGTCGCTGGTGGCACGAGATTCTTGGGAACAGACTGTTGA
This sequence comes from Ellobius talpinus, assembly GCA_001685095.1. NCBI lineage: Eukaryota > Metazoa > Chordata > Mammalia > Rodentia > Cricetidae > Ellobius > Ellobius talpinus. Next base: position 9,265 of record LOJH01027937.1, read on the forward strand.
AATGAAGAGCACTTTAATCAGTAGAGGAATCCTCACACTCCGAATGTCTTGCTGTGCGTTCCGCAGGTTATAGTAGCAGCTGGTTGAGGTCATATATCTTTTGTGAGCATCCCAAAAAGGCTCACTGCCAGACTGTTAAATTATGAATAAGCAATGAACAAAAGAATGCAGATACGGTGGTGACAAGATAATCCGAGCAAATTTATCTATGACAAATTTCACAGGATTAACAAATTACATTTACACAGAACAATAAAAATGTGCAAAAAAAATGATGAGCCTACTTTTCCTCACAGCACTAGGAAAACAAAAAAGTCACCAATCCACAGCATATATTTAAATTTAACTCAATCTAAAGTAAGACATTTATAATTCATTCAAGATATCTTTGCAACTTCATTGCATTTTAGGTAGGAATAGACAAACAGTCTACTGCTATGTATTTTATAGCTATTTAATAATGTCAACAATATTAACATATAACCTGCATATAGCATGTATGAGATCCTGCACAATAAAAATTCCATCCGCGTGTGACTAGAACGCGTATGTTTTCAGAAGCAGATTCTGAAGAGTAAATTATTTTTATAGGCATAATATGTATATCAACTATGAAAATGCCCTTATTCCTCGATGTCTATGTTTTCGAGGTCCAAAGACAGCGAGGTTCTGCAAACAGTTTCAATTATTCCAGCTGCCCACACAAACTACTGAAGTCCCTCTGAACAGAGCGCTTCTAGATGAACTTACAAAGCAGCATCCTATACTGGGGTGTCACAGCCAAAAGAAAACGCATAGATTAAGGGGGCAAAGTGCACTGGTTTCCTCCGGTTTCACCTACAGTTGACTCGACCCTACATTAGCTTTTTCTCCACAATGTAATCACCTTCTAAAGCTTCTTATGAACCTTACAGTAGATGTGATGTGATCTTATATCGCTCTGGACCCCAGGAAGGGGTACTGCAATGCCACGAGACTATATGGGGAAGCACGTGTCACAGAGAGCTGCCACACCTCCACACTGTTTGTTAAATGCCCAAGGCAGGCCCTTTCATTGTTTGAGCATTAGTGCTTACAGTGGTGTTCTGGAACCGGACGGCATTTCCCTTAAGATGGTCTGACTGCTACTTTAAATTCTGCAGCCTGTAGCTCACTTACACTTCTCATTGATGTCTGCGTTTGATCATGGATGTTGTGTCTCTCTCTAAATGAGTCCCTACCAATATTTTATCAGGGAACGGTTCTGTGTAGACAAATTGCTGACTATAAAAAGGAATATCTAATTAAGACCAACAAACAAAATACTTGCCTTCATCAACCACAAATACTCAAGCACTGCTTACCTAACCTGCTCTAGTCTTGGTATTTTTGCTACCCAGGTTTACCCTCTTCAGTTAAAACCATTTATCCAGAACAGTAAAGATGAAAGTGCCATGCTTGTCATTGCCACTGTCAATCTAACACACACTCTGCAGAGAGCAGGCCTGAAGCCTGACAATGGAAAGTTTCCCAAACCACAGTGTTACTCCCAGACCAGCCAAAGCAGACCAGCCGCCTAGATCCCTGGCCTGCAGAGATGTGAGTGTTACTGAGGACAACCCTCGGTGAAGTTGCTGCTGTGTGTCTGCATGCCTAAGTGTCTCTGGCTGTGCTTGTGTGTGCACATATGTGCCTGTGTAGTGTGTAAAGGACTAAATAATATCCCACCAGGCTGGGGAGATGGTTCAGTGGATAAAGCGCTTACAAGTGTGGGGTCCTGAGTTCAGATCCCCAGAATCCACACAAAAGCCTGTACCGACCGTCTGCCTCTCCTGCTGCAAGATAGGAGGTACAGGAGAATCTCAGGAAGTGTGAAGGCCAGCTCACCGAGGGTGAGTAGCAACGAGAGGCCCTGTGTCATACAAGGTGGAAAGTGAGGATGAACATCTAGGGTTAGCCTCTGATCTTCACATGTACATGCCCACCCTTACATATGGTAACACAAGTATGTGCACACACATATACACACCCCATACCATTTACAATTCAAAAGAAAAAGTAGCACAATAGTGGTGGCATGGCTCACACCTTTAATCCCAGCAGTCAGGAGGTCGAGGCAGGCAGATCTCTGTGACTTCAAGGCCAGCCTGGTCTACAGTGCTACATAGAGAAATCCTGTCTTAAAAAAATTAAAGATAAAATAATAATCTACTAATAATAAACAGAGTTTATTTTAATTAAATGAGTTAGTATATGAAAAGCCCTCAGAACAATGCCTGTTTATTAACAGGTTCTTTAAATGCTTGATGACATTATAATGCCTCGCAGAGGCCAATTCAAACAGAAGTTCTTTCTATATGTCAAATAATAATGCCACCAAATACAGCTAAACAGTGAGTAATGTTATTCAGAAAGCTCTGTGTGACTTCTGACTTGTGACTTCGATGGTTCCTACCAAAGGAAACCTGCATCTATTTAATTCTTGAGACAAACTCAGACACATGGGCAGCAGCATGGGCAAAGGGGATGGGGCCTGTCTACCAGAAGCTGATTCCTGTAAAATGAGTCAGCTAAAACTGTGCCGAAAGAATGTGCTGCTGTGGAGTCTGCCCACAAAAGGACTAGACTGTCAAACGGCAAGGACGGTAGACTTGAAGTCCTGTTGGCTCCTCCCGCTAACCCTATAGACCCTGCATTTCCACTATTCTCCAAACACTCAGGGAAGGTTCAGGGTACAGTGCAATCATCCTTTTGCCACAGGGGCCTTTACCCCATTGGCTCAGAAATCCCTAGCTTTAGAAGCTCCAAAGTGGTCTGATAGTGCATTTCTACAGCACACTGGTCAAGTCTGCATCACAGAAAAAACCCGAATTCAATCACCATTTCTGTCATATTCCATGGGGACAGGAAGCTGCTACTTCCTACACAGAGATATCAATACTCCCTACAAATGGCTGAAAGGAAACTAAAGAAAAGAGGTGCTGTGACGTGCAGAACAGGATCTGACTAAGGACAGTGTCTAGTGATGTTCACTACTGTCCCAAGAACCTATTTCCAAGTCTCTCAAAAGATCTTTTTTCCGAAAATTGCTATAACCACACTTTTACTTATGCATCTTCTTCTTTCCTTCAAGAACATTTCATAGTCATTAATTATTATTTTTCCAAAGTGGATACTGACTATCCCATAAAGCTCAACTACTATGAGGGAGATATGTGAAATTAAAAAATAATACAGAAGGCCTTGTTTCTCTGAACCCTGCACTACTTACTCTTAGAAAGGCTGTCTTCTGACTTATGTTTCCTATGGTTAACATAAGGGCAACTCTCTACCCAAAAGTACCATTCTTGCAGGATGTATTATTTAGCTCCAGCTGCCAAGGACACAGTAGAGACTCAATAAGTAAAGATGGTGAGAGAAGCAGCCAAGACTTGTAGTCTGGGGTCAGGAGCACCGTGGTCCACTGAAACATGGAATCTTCTTCTTGTTCCTCATGACCTTGTACGTAAGAGTACATAGTGTTCTATTCAGTTTGCCAAGAAGCTGTGCCTTACGTATGGATGCAGACGACAGGCCCGAGTGTCCGTCAATGTTGTCACTGCCCTGGCATTTCAGAGACAGCAGCAGCCATTGCAGTCTTCGGAAGCCATGCCCTGTTCATGCATTATGCTGTTACTAACATTACTACAGATTATTCTAACTATGTAAGGGTCTATCAAACTTGATAGTGCAAACATCCTGCTCACGCTAATGAGGCCCAACGCAGTAAAAACACCATTCAGTTACAGTTGGTTTATTACACTGCCCAATAAGAAAGAAAAAGGCCACTATTTACTGTGGCAATGTTCACATCGTTAATGCAAACAACTGAGTTTTCTCATGAATGTGGAAGCTCTTACCTAACTGCAGATTTAAAATTCCAGTACATGCGACCACGAGAGCATTTAAAAGCCAGAGAGTAATATTTACCTAACCAATCTATTAAAATTTTCAACATATATTTTATACACATAGACATGTGTATAAAACACCAGGAGTTACATTCTAAGCCAAATGCTACACAGAACTTTCAAAAATCAACCAAAATAATGAAATGCTACAACGTAGAAAAATGTAGTGGCCATGTAAACAAGGGATTGGGGGCTAGCCACTGTATCCTGTGTGCTCAGCAGGATTTAAACTTAGCAGCATTCTGTACAAGAAGGGGTCACAGCAATTTCACAAAAGCAAAAACTATAGTAAGGTTTACACTGGGGTCACTATGGGTTAAGATTAGAGCCCTTGAGGGTGTTTCTAAGAGAAGGCATTCTGTGTTTTATCCCTATAGATAATCCCACACATGAAGCCCCATCATGCCATAAATGACCACTTCACAGACACGCCTTTATGTCTCCCCTCATGGTTGCTTCATAGCACACCACACACGCACGCACGCACGCACACACACACACACACACACACACACACATCCACATCCCTCTGGTCACAGAAAACCTCACAGCAGAGCAAGGGCCCTGGGCGGCTGATCCTGATTCCAGTAAACAAAACTGCAGCATGCCCGTGGCTTCAGTCTAAGATCTCGCCCAGGGAACCAAAGGGGTCACTGCAATTTCAGCACTCCCATAAAACCTCTTTGCTCTGAGACCGTTGCAGAAAAGAAGGATTGCAAGGGACGATCAAAACTCATATCACTAAATCTATCAAACTGTCCTAATCCGTGGGTTATATTTAAAGGGCAACGTAATCCTGATTTATTGCCAAGAAAGATGTTAATTATGCATAACTTCTGGTCAAAAAAGTCATACTACATACAATGTGGGGAAAATCACCCCTGTCCACACCCAGAGAATGCACTTGGAGACTTGCAGGACAGCGGGGTTAAATTTTCAACAGTGGTCCAGCAAGACCGGGTGTCTGGCGAACAGGCACAGCCAAGGCTACTGAGGCAAGCATCTTACCCTTAGAGTGAAGGCCCTTCCTCTGGCTCCCCACTGGCTGACTAGTATGGGGCCTATGATCTTTCTGAACATCATCCCTCCTTCACTATTTCCTTCTGAGAAGCTCCTTTTGCTCGCTTCCCCACATTTCTCAACAAAGACTTTCCTGGCCGTTCATCCTTCCCCCAGTATCCTGTTTGCTTAGGGACCTTCCAGATTCATGAACTCTGTCGCACCAGCAAGCCATTCTGTAAGTTTGGCTGCTAGTAATTTTCCACTCTGAGCTCAATTTCTAGTTTGAATGAGGTAGTTAAGAGGCTTCTACAAGCAAGTACTGGCTGTTAGGGCAAGGGATCACGGCTGCCTGCTTATCTGTAACTTGTAAGCCTAAGCCTACCTAAGGCGTTTTTGTCTTGAAAATGGACCATCATATATTTTTATTCCCAAGAATATGTACATCACATATGATATCATGTAATTTCATGCATGCTATACCTTATTCACAAAATACCACAAATTGGGAAAAATAACAGTACATTTTTATTTTTATAAAAAGCATTAAATGATGTTGAATTCCAGTTAACTCATCATCTAAAATCAGATCTAGTGAATGGCACATTGCATATTTGTAGTGTCTTTGTATCTCTCAGTTCATAAATCAGAAATTGGGAATCAGAAAAGATTCTGTAATGTGGGAAGGTCCTATGTAACACAGGTCTCTGTAGCTCCTGACTCTGGAGCCCCGCCCTCTAATATCCTCTCTGGTGGATCTATGATATGCCTGACCATGCATTACAGTTCTTGTTGACAGCCTGTTGCCTTGGAAATATTTCATTATTTCAGTTTTTCCATTTGTAGACCCTTGGCCTTGTAATATGAAGGCCATCCTATTTCATATTTTTGATTATCATTTAGGCAATCTTGTGGAGCTATTTATATATATAAGCAAGTGTTAGACAACACATACCATCATTTATCACTGTTTAAGCTAGTGCTGTAGGAATACCTTAAGAAAAGTGCCCACCACCATCTCTACCTTTTAATGCCTTGCAAACCAGCATGGGCACAGCCCATGCTTGACACTTCTCTAATTTTCTTAGCTATAGGTTCATAGAGCAGAACAACTCGGGGGCAATGTTATACAATTTGCAGCCTATTAGAGTTTAAAGAAAATCAAACAAGTGTGTATACACATGGTTTTTAACTTATTCATTCAGGCTCCAGAGCCACACTCTCTGTATGTTTGATTCAGAGTCCTGTAAGGAGTACTAAACTGTCACTAAGGACATTAACAAAAACAAGCCTCTCTTCACCGAGTGTACAGAAAGAACCTTTGCACACAATTACATGCAGACACCTGATAAATTAATCAGACAAGACAAATGATACCTTTTCCTTGGTTTTGATGGTGGGGGTATATCTGAAAAGCAGGTAAGTGCCCATAAATGGCTGAGTGGGGTCAGTAAGTTGGGGACCACTCTTCAGATAAATGGGGCAAAAAACTTAAAACAGGTCCACAGAAAAATCATCATTCATCAACATATTTGTGTTCAACTGTTACTGCAGAGAAACAGCAGTTACCAGCCAATTCCAGGCACAGAGGACAAACCATGGTGGAAAGACTGACTTAGCTGAAAGCAGGTTCTATGAAAAACAACTTCTCGTTTCTCATTACAAAATGAAAACAACTTATATGCGTGACTTCTACACTTGAACGTGTTAAGAGCATTTAAGATCCCGATAACAGAGCGAATCCTTGGGGTACAAAACAACTGTTTGGCTAATGGGCCAAGTTCGTGGTTATTACCGTTTCCAGCAGTTTCTCCCTCCCTCAGTCCTCTCTTCTATAATGTAGCCTCTGTCTCCAACCCACTTAGTGCTCCTCCCTCTCCCTATAGGTTACAGTCTCTTGGAGCCAACCTTTAAGATGACAGCATCCAAGCTGAACAAGATGCCATTAAAGGACATTAAATTAAATACAGTATATCCTCCTACAACTTCAATCAGAATTTCAGACCAAGTGTTATTTAGTTCAGCTCTCAAGTGGAGCAGAATAACAAATCGCACACTTTGATTTACCTTCCTCGAATGCCAAATGGAGACAGGTGATAAAGAAAGCACTCATGCACAGGCTATGAAGTTTCCCCTAGAAATTAATTCTATCTTTCAGATTCTTATCTCAGAGAAATTCCCAAAATGGCACACAAATAGGCCTCTGCAGGAGAGATTACTGGGGCCATCCCAGTGAATGCATTTACTACCAGCAGAAAAGGGACAGAAGTAGCTAGAGGAAAGGGAGAGAGAGGAAGGAAGGGAGAAAGGAAAGGAGAAAGGGGGGTGATGGGGAGGCAAGGGGGATGCGGCCAATTGTAAACTGATTTCTAAGTATTTATCACCTTGTTAAATAAAAATCACCATTCAAAGCTTAATACAATGATCTGAGAACAGATTTCTTTATCTACAAGAGTAAAGCATTTAAGATGTGAATTCTCCATGAGACACAAGTACTAAGTACTAGATGTTCATTTTCATCTATCTTCAGATGTCTGGTTTTCTAATTTGAAAGTAACCGTTAATGTGCATAGTATTCAACATCTTATAAACTAGATGGCACATGACTGGTTCTCCAATACATGCTTTTCACGGAATGACCTAAGACTTCAGAACCAGTCAACTATGCAGCTACATTTAAAAGCTGCTTCCTTAACCTTGGTCATTGTATTTGAGATATATATATATATCTCAAATACAATGTATATTCATATATATATATATATATATGAAGGCAATGCACACCAAAACAAACAGACAAAAAACTATGAAGACGTCAGGTTTTTAAATGAACAGTTGTCTGCGTGTTTTAT
>LOJH01027938.1:0-16055 GCA_001685095.1 Ellobius talpinus
AGGCCGGTGAGTAGGGGTCCGGGCAGGCTAGGACCAGCTGGCACCGGGTCCTCTAGGCACGCCTGGTGGGCTCTGCGCCCACCCTGCCCGGGGACCCCTCTGTCCCGATCCACGGCGGGCGCGGCGACCGGGCCCCAGGGACCCGCCTGTGAGTGGGGTCCCACTGCGTTGTCCAACCGCAGAATCTCTCTGGGACCTGGGCTTGAGGGTGGCACGGCCTCTGGGGTCGCGTTGCCTAGACCCGCTTAGGATCTCATTGGTGGGGAATGTACAGAGCCTACCTGGGTGCTGTGCGTCTACCAGCGCGCCCCCTTCCCCTGCATGGGTCGTTCCCAGGAAGGCTGCAGTTTGGGCCCTCCCTCTGTGTCCCCGGGTAGTTGCTTTCTCTGGCCAGGCCCAAGGTGGGGTGCACCAGCCCCTAGGTTAGGAGGAAAGGCCTCAGAGATAACCCTCACAAACCCAGACGAATCAAGTCATTGACAGCTGCAGCTGAGGAATCCCCGCAGGGAGGGGGAGCCCAGAAGCTGCCTGTCCCCTTTAGCCTTTCTACTGCAAGTAACAGCAGAACTCTGCCTGATATAGTGAAAGGCCTGGTCCTGAGACAGTTTAAAGAGGAAGCTAGATTTAAATTCTTGAGTACATTTGTCACCCCCGCCACTACCCCCCTTAATGCATGTCTCAAGCTTGGGCATTGGGACTACCCTAGCTTCACCTTCCTTAGTGTCCTTCTGCCCCAGACTGGGTGAGTGCCCTTCCTAGCCTGGCAGGATTTTTTCCCCATGCCCTTCATAAAGGAGCCGTCTCCTTGGCCAGAGAGAGTCATTTGCTAGGAATGCAGCCCCAGAATGGCTCTGCGTATTTGTGTGGCTGGACTTCAGGGTTTGTGGTGGTGAGTTCTGCTGTCCCTATGGGTCCCAGGGATCAGAGAATCTGACATCTGGATTCCCCGAAACATTTTCTGTACGCCAGGGGAAATCTAGCCCAGGCTAGCCACCCCAAAAATGTTCACCCAGGAGAACAAGCGACTATGAAGTCTACCCCCGTGTCTTTGCACGGTCTCTGGTCTAGGACAGGAGGAGGACAGCTCTACTATCCTGGCCCAAACCCAGAGAGGCAGGCACATGCCCCTCCCCCAGCCGGCCTTTGCATTCACCCACCAATGGGACAATACACTAAAAGACAGCATCCTAAGCTCTTTGTACATGCCAGCACTCCATACGTGCTCTGTCTGATGTTTATGCCAGACCTGTGAAGCGCCACACTCATTATACATGGAGATGATCAGACAAAGACTAGGTGATTAATTGTCCTAGGTGGTGGGGCCAAGGCCTGCCTGGACCACTCTCTTAGCTCTACCCCATGAATTCCAGGTTAGTAGAGGTCTCAGGACCCCAGATCAAACACTTGTGTAGGGGAGTGTGTGCTTCCCGCTAGTCCTGGAACCCTGGGCTTGATTGAGATTCCTCAATATTCCTGACCTCACACCAGGGTTTCCAGCTGCTAAATTCAGCTGCCTTTTCCTCTTAGGGATCTAGCACACACCCTTCCTCTTTCTTCAGGCTGCCCCTCCAACTTCCTTCCCTGATAGCACAGAAGTATGGTCTCCTGCCTCTGCCACCCTAGACTGAGCCGAGGTCCCCTGGAATCCTCTTTCCTACATGGTCTCACCTGTAGGAGCACCTGCAGAGGACGGTCCTCCCATCTTCTCCCGTTGGCCTGCAGGGTTGGCTTTAGGCCCAGCTCTGAGCCAGGCTGCCTGGAGAGGGCATTTGTATCTGCTCCTCCTGCTTCTTCCTCTCAAGGCATCAGCAGTATGGGGCTACTCTTATGGATCAGCATCTTCCTGACTGTCCCACATTCCTGTCCTTCTCCCAGTGAGTACCCCACATTGTCTTCAGTCAAGAAAGGAAGAGACCATAACCCCACCATCTTCAGTACTTGGCCCCATCAACATCAGATCTCAAGCCTTCTGTCTCTGACCCCTAAGTCTTGCTTTTTTTCTGCCTCTGGATGCTTTGTTCCTGCCCCTCTGTCTACCCCACATGCCACCTCTCCCTGTCTCAGCTCATCTCCTTCCCATCCTAGCTAAACTTCCCTCAGAAGGAAGCAGCTGCTGCCTGGGCCCTCTCCAATTCCTTGAGCCACCTTTGAACTTGCTTTGCCGCCTAGGATGATCTGGAACTTGCAGCCTTTGAGTGCTGGGATGGTAGGTGTGAGCCCCCACCCAGCTCCCTCTAGGGTTTCTTTTACTTTGCCAAGGCCACCTGACTATCCTACTTGCTGTCCAGCCTCTTCTGAGGACTCTGTGCATGCCCTGGGCAGCTCCTACCACCCCTCTGACCTCCCCACCCCCTCTACCTCCCAACCCCAGCCCTGCCCTTACTTCATACTGCCTCCCTCTAGGTCAACCTTGCCAATTATGTCCTCACCTTTAGCAGTAGTGGCCTTTAGTCCTGCATCTTTTTAATCCTCCCTCCCTCCCTCCCTCTCTCCCTCTCTCTCTTTCTTTCTTTCTTTCTTTTTTCTTTTGGTTTTCCAAGGCAGGGTTTCTCTGTATAACAATCCTGACTGTCCTGGAATTCGCTCTTGTAGACCAGGCTGGCCTCAAACTCACAACCATCCACCTGTCTCTGCTTCCCGAGTGCTGGGATTAAAGGTGTGCGCCACCACTGCCTGGCTAGTTCTGAGTCTTGGTGGCCAGCTGGTCCTCCTTTCCAGGCTTTGGTTAATTCACGTACGTGTGTGTGTGTGTGTGCACGCACGCACACACACACACACACTTCAGGATACTCATTTAGTAAGCTATCTTGGAGCACATGGGCAAAGCTCCTGTGAGCCCCTCCCCTCAGGGAGCCAGAGAAGGTGGGGGAGACAGAGCCTGTTCAGCCCATGTTCTTGCTGCTGGGCAGGAGGTGGTCAGTACAGTGACCAGCGCTCCTGGTGCACCTCTCTACCCTTGCCTGTAACCTGTTCATGCTCTGTAAGTTTGTTTTCAGACAGGGTTTCGCTACATAGCCCTGGCTGGCCTTGAACTCATAGAGATCTCTGCTTCTGGAGTGCTAAGATTAAAGGCATGCATCATCACTTTCAATAACCCTAACGCTGTGAAGGGTTTTTGACAATCTGTTCTCTTCTGACTGGACGTTTGAGGACCTATTTCTCCCAATCAGATGACTTCTAGTGCTGGGCACATAGTAGGCACTCAATAAACGATTATGAAAGAGAACTGAATGAATGCCTGGCAGGGTGCCTGCCACACCCTCAATACTGAGTTACATGAATGTGTGAATGAACTGGCTCTGAGAATTTGCTGAATGTAAACCCAGCTTGCCCCTGGCCCTAAGCCAGCCCCTACTGAGCCCCTCCTCAGTGCGATGCTAATACTCAGGAGTACTAGCTGCTGGGCCACTGGCTTGGGACACAGCCTGAAGGCTGAGACTTAAGCTAGCAGCTGAGTGCAATTAGAAAATGAGATGTCATGAAGGAAAAGGATTAAACTTACCACTGCTTGGAAGCATAGGCTTCGAGCTTCCTCCACGTAGGGCTGCTACCCCAGTGCCCTGCGGCAGATCTTCACAGCAAGTGACCGACACACTGACTTGCTCCTGGCCTACTCAGAAATGCCATAGTCAGTACTGAGCACCCTCCTGCGAGCCCAGGGCCCTTATAGGGGTTGCTACACTTGGGGCTGCTATCCTGAGTAGCAAGGGACCCTTGTTTGCAGACCCCTCCGGACGCCACAGCTTGTGGGCTACCCACGCCTCCTGAACTCCTCTCCCCTTGTTCTCTCCACAGGTTGCCTGGCACCCAGAAGAGGTTGCTGAGCCCCGGGCCATGGTCCCCTCTCGCAGGACGTGGAACTTGGGAGCCACGCCTTCACTGCGGGGCCTGTGGAAAGTGGGCCGGGTCCAGGAGCCCAAGCCCGGGATGGCTCGCCCCGCCCCAGCCAGCCCAGCCGCCCGCCCTTTCCCACACACCGGCCAGGGGAGGTTGAGAACTGGTGAGTCCGCATTTTTAGAATGCCTCTTCATTTCCCTTCCTTCCTCCAGATCCCCGAGAGACTGAGGTTTCTCGCGGTTCCTAAACTCAGTCAGAGCTGTCAGGTAATTACAGGGTAGCCAGCAGCTCCGAGCCATCTGGGCGTGGAGAACAGCGCAGCACAGCGTCACTGGGTGCTCCTTCCCTGCCTCCAGCCCGGGAGGAGGAGAAGGCTGGGGCCGGTTAAACTTTAACAGTCTGTACCACTGCGGCATCAGCTACGTTCCCGCCAGCCGAACCAGGTCAGAGACTCTGAGATCTCACTTGGGTGCTCTCTAATGTCAGCCGGAGGCCGGTAAACAAGGTAGGTGAAGCGGCTGACCGACCTCCTGGGTGCCCTGCTCAACACCGACACCTGATTCCGCCAGGCTGCTAAGGACAGGAGTGGAGGAGTGAACGCAGGCTACTTCGCGTTCCAGGCCCTGGGTTTTGGGTGTCAGACAGCCAACGAAGGTTTCAAAGTGATCCTACCAGAGGTCTCTAGTGTGAGGGTCCTGGAGCCTGGGCCACTGCTGTACCCTAGGGAACTGTCAGCCGTCAGCTTTCTGGGTCATGTCCCAGGTGCTGAGACTGTCAAGGAGCCAGTGGCTCCTCTGTTCTGGGTAGGAGCTGGGTGTGGGGGTGAGGAGCTGCCTTGACCCTTTCCCCAGCTCTGTGTGGGCAGGTAGGCAGGGTGCCTCAGCTGTGTGGGAAGGCAGGGTTATCCAGAACTGCCTTCAGGGGCTTGCTCCTGACCTACTGGAGAAGTGCTTAGATTGCCAGTCTGGGCCTCTGGGCCATGAGACCATTTGGTCTAAGCCCCGTAGTACACAGAAGAGGAGATGCATGGAGGCTCAGAGAAGGCTCATAACAAATCCCTACTAACCATAACACGTTCACTCTGCCAATGGTAGCCAGGCAGAGCTCTGCAGCTCTCCAAGCTTCTATGATTGCCCCAGGCTGGCCACCTCCTTATACCCTGGGAGTCTTCAGGCAAAGCAGAGGTTCTGTGGGTCAGTCAGCTGGTTGTTGGAAAGGGGTGAAGGATGGTCTCTACAAGGTTGTCCCCAGGGTGTGATAGATGTAAGTATGGCTTTTCTGGTAAACAAAACATTTCACCTTGGAAAACTGAACTCTTCATCTACTCTGTGTGTGTGTGTGTGTGTGTGAGTGTAAAATGAGTGCAGCAACTTTAGAGACTTCTGGCGACTTTATAAACTTAAGGTAAAGGTTCAGTGTAATCCATTTGTGACAGACAGGTATAGGCTTGGCACCTAAGAGAGTCTCAGCCAACAAGGGCACCCCAGCCTCCTCCAAATGTCCCCTGCTAGTCTTATTGTCATCCTGAAAGTGATAATCAACCAGGGTTGGTTGGCACATGGGGTTTGAATACAAGCTCTGGGTGACACTAGGCATGTTGTTAACTATTCAGGATCCCTGGTTTTCTGCCTGTCCTACAAGGGGAATGTCCTCCACTTCCTTGAGTGGTTGTGATGATAATTGCTGTCCTAATGACTGTTATCTGTGGGTCCTCACTGTGCCTAAATCCTCTTTGATCCTCACCATGGGGTTATGCCCTCAGGATATTAGTTTATCCCAGGGTAGCTATGCATTTTTCCCCCCACAGGATCTTACTAAGGCTGCCTGGAACTTGCTTTGTAGATTGGACTAGCTTTGAACTTGCAGAAATCTGCCTGCCTCTGCCTTCAGAGTGCTAGGATTAAAAGCTTGTGCCTGATGAAAAAGCTTCCATTTATTGATTTTTTTTTAAAAAATTATTTTAGTTTTAATTATGTTATGTCTATTTATCTGTGCATAGTTAAACACACTTGAGTGCAGGTACCTACAGAGTTCAGAAGTATCAGATACCTTGGGACTGGACTCATAGGCAGTTGTGAACCACTCACTGTGGGTGCTGGAACAAAACTCCAGTCCTTTGCAAAAGCAGCCTGTGTTCTGTGGCTGAGCCATCTCTCCAGCCTGTGGAATTTGACAGTGGGGCCGGTACTGTTTCCCACCCTGGCCAGGCTGAAAAGGGTTGGGGATGTCCTGCCCCGATAGGAGCCTCAGAGGATGCCCTTTAGCTTTTTCTGGGTATACTTCTGGAAACAGCAGGGACCAGGCCACCCAGTGTGGGTTTGGTCTTAATGAAGGCAAGGGAGAAATTGCCACCTAGAGGCAGCCTAGGTAATAAAGCTGTGTCCTGTGTAGTTCCCTTGGTGTCTTGGCTTCTTCTTGCTACTCTCTGCAGAGGAGCTGATGAACAAGCGTGGACCCCAAGAGCCACTGTGGCAACTGGGGAGCCCCCAGTAGGGTCTTGGGTACCCTTCAGGAAAGAATCTCAGGGTTCCTTTTGGTAAGAGAATCAGGTGGCCTCACTCTGTCCCTATCTGCTCCTGTGTGGAGGGAGCCTGTGAGGCCACATGAGGCCCTATTGGCCACATTTGGGCAGGTTGAAGGGGGCAAAAACTGCACTCAGCTCCCTTTGGCCAGCAGCCAAGTATGTCATCTCACCTGTCTGTCTGTCCTGGAACAGGGCGTGGAAAAGACACCCTCACTGGTGGTGAGGAAGACTCGAGCTCCCGTCGCCCATCCCTGGCACAGTGTCGAGCCCTCAGTGTGGACTGGCCTGGCCCTAGGAGTCCGCGTAGACTCTACCTGACAGTTCAGGTAAGCATGGGCCGTGAGATGCAGGGCCAGGGTGTGGCCAGTGTGCCAGGTCCTCTGAGCTCCATCAGTTGGGTCTCTGAGCTCCAGCAGTGTGCCAGGGAGAAGAACTGGGGACCTGTCAGGCACCTGCTGGCTAGCCCTTTGCAGCCCACAGCTGAAAGCCTGCATGAATGCAGCAGGTTTTATTTCAGCTTATCTCAGGGGCGATTTCTTAGGCGGTGACCGGAACTTTTGAGTCACAAACTGGCTGAGGTGGGAAGTGAGGCCTTGCTAAGATGAGCGGAGCTGGAGGAGATATTGGGAAAACAGGCTGGTTTGGGGGAACTGTTTATTTTTATGTGGACAATGCCCATGTTCCCTTGTTTGAAGAATCAAAGGGAAGGCCAGGCTGGGCATGGTGCAAGCCTTTTAATCCTTTAGAGGCAGAGGCAGGTCTGTGAGCTTGAGCCCAGCCTGGTCTACAAAGCAAGTTTAAGGCCAACTAGGAATACAGAAAGATTGTCTCACAAAAGGGTTGGGGGGCAGGGAGGTTCAAAGGAAGATGTTGGGGGAATGGGGAGATTCTTTTCCTCCACAGTTGTCATTGACTTTCAGAAGGCATACTTACTGTATATGGGTGGGGGAGGCTTTGATTGTAGAAATAATACAAAGAGTTAGTGGGTTTTATTCAATGCTATTTTGGAACACAGGCAATACATCTCGTGTCTCAGCAGAAAGATACTGTTTGAATGGATTTTATAGATGAGGACATGTATGCTCAAAGCTCAGAGAGATTAACTAACTTGCTGCTGGTCACACAGACTGAGATCTGAACTACTGAACACAACTTGCTCGATTACAATGGTGTAAAAGGTGGCAATGGCACACACCTTTAATCCCAGCACTCAAGAGGTAGAGGCAGGTGGATTTCTGAGTTTGAGTCCAGCCTGGTCTACAGAGCTAATTCCAGGACAGCCGGGCAACACAGAGCAACCCTGTCTCAACCCCCCTCCCCACTTAAAAAAAATGGCGTAAAGAATTCACAGTACAATCCCTAGAAACTGTGTGCCCCTCATGGTCCTTCCATTTATATGATTTTTATATTTACCTTTATATATTATTCTACGCTGTATTGTTTCCCTCAGAGTCATCTTGGAGATTTCTTCATACCTGTCAGTCATAGAGAACCACCTCTATTTTCTTAACCACTAATATTCTACTTGAGACTTTGCCATAAACTGTAATTGGGCTGTGTGTATGGTTTAGCATCAGAGTGCTTGCCTGGCATGTGTGAGGCCTCAGGTTCATCCCATCACCACCGAGTACTGATGGTGCTGACGGCAAAAATCTCTGCGTCTGCCCTGGGTGTTAGCTCTGATGACAGCAAGCTCCTTTGACATTCAAGCAGTTGTGATGTTGATATTTTACACTCACTGTGTGTATGTGGGGGGTGTGGATGGGGTCTCTGGGCATGGGGGGGTGAGCACAGTGCACCTGTGAACAACTAGGGAATAACTTGTGGGAGTCGGCTCTCCTTCCACTGTGTAGATTCTGGGGATGGGAACTCAGGGTATCAAGGGCCTTCATCCATCGAGCCATCTGACTGGCCTACATTACTTTGTTGTTGTTTGCTTCGTTTTGAGACAGGATCTCACTGTTCAGCCCTGTCTGGCCTTAAACTCACAGGGATCTACCAACTCAGTCTCCTAAGGGCTGGGATTAAAGGCATGTGCCACCATACCCAGCCGTATTAGTTTGGTTTGTTTCTAGAGTTATTTATTTTTATGTGTTTGAGTGTTTGCCTACATATATGTATATGTACCATGTACATGCCTGGGATCTGCTGTCTGGGGATGCCGGAAGGAATCAGATCCCTGTAACTACCATGTGGGTGCTGGGAACCTAATCTATCAGATCTGCTGACACTCCATGTCTAGAACTAGTTACCAACATGAATCCCCATATGGGTGCTGGGAACACAAAAGCAGCAGGTGCTCTTAATTGCTGAGCCATCTCTCTAGTGCCTATGTCTTAGTAAGGTTTTTCTATTGCTGCAACAAAACACCATGACTGCAAAGCAAGTTGGGGAGGAAACAAAGGGTTTATCTGGCTTATGCTTCAGCATTGCTGCTCATCACTGAAGGAAGTCAGGACAGGAACTCAAACAGGGCAGGATCCTGGAGGCAGGAACTGATGCAGAGGCCATGGAGGGGAGCTGCTTACTGGCTGTCTTCCCATGGCTTGCTCAGTCTACCTTCTTGGAGAACCCAGAACCAGAAGCCCAGGGATGGCATCACCCACCATGGGCTGGGCCCTCCCCATTGATCACTAAATGAGAAAATGCCTTACAGCTGGATCTNATCCTGGAGGCAGGAACTGATGCAGAGGCCATGGAGGGGAGCTGCTTACTGGCTGTCTTCCCATGGCTTGCTCAGTCTACCTTCTTGGAGAACCCAGAACCAGAAGCCCAGGGATGGCATCACCCACCATGGGCTGGGCCCTCCCCATTGATCACTAAATGAGAAAATGCCTTACAGCTGGATCTCAAGGAGGCATTTCCTCCGCTGAGGTGTCTTCCATGGATGACTCTATAGCTTGTGTCAGTCAAGTTGACACACAAAACCATCAAGTACAAGCCTACATTAGTATATTTTTTTAAGATTTATTTTTATTTTTAATGTGTATGTGTGTTTGACTACATATATGTCTGCTGCCTGTGAAGGCCAGAAGAGGGAATCAGATCTTCTCAGACTGGAGTTACTGATGGTCATGAGCCACCATGTGGGTATTGGAAATTGAACCTGGGTCCTCTGGAAGAACAGCCAGTGCTCTTAACTGCTGGTCTCTTCAGTCCTCCTGCATTAGTATTTTAATATGTGCATTTGCCGAACAGATATTTATGGGTTGGCTGCCTTATGCCAATGCATCTTAGCACAGGTGCAGGGATGCTGAGGAGGGATATTGGGAAGATAGCCCAACAGAAGCTCCTCAAATGCATCAATACAAATGGGAACACCAGGAACACAACTTGAGAGGGACCCCCCCCTGCAATGATGGCGCTTCAGGGGCAGTCTGTGTTTGACTATGTTTCTTGGGTCTCTTGAGATTCTTCCGGGAGCTGAACGGCCCACATTTCTTGCCTTTGTGGTCAGGGAGGAGAACAGGAGAGTGGGTCCGGCGAGACAACAGTTAAGGAAACCAGAGGGAAGTTAAATCAGGAGGCTGTGGTGAGGAACTGCCGCTCAGCTGGGTGGTGGCCCTGTTCTTGAGCTTTGATTATGGGGTGCTGGGCTGTGGCTGCTATGGAGGCCTGGGCTCAGCAGTTCTGCTGACGGGCCATTCAGAAGCTGATAGCAACTGGCTTCCAAGTTCATGTTCTGGCCCCTGCCGAGCTCTGCCATGTTTATGGGGATGGACGTATGCTGAAGTGTGTCCCAAGTTCAGTGAGAAACAACCTGTGGGTCACAGACTCAGTCACCCGAGCCTTGGTCCAGCAACTAAAGCCTGAGCTATACCCTCAGAGGTGGTACAGAAATTCCCAGCCCCCGGGGGACGTCTGTCCTTCCGGTGCTTCGGCCAGCAGCCCAGAAATCGTGTAACCTTTGCTTCTGTCTGAAGGCAAATGGAAACTTCCAGCTGCTGCTGTCCCTGCCACCCCCCACCTTTCCCAACCTGCTTGAGATGGTGTTGCAGTTGGTTGAGGAGTAGAGACAAAATTAAGCTGAGGAGAATTTTCCTAAATACGAAGATGAGGGGAGAAAGAGGCCGAGGGCATGGCTCACCAGGCACCTGCCCCGGCTGCTTTTCACTCTCACAATTCTTTTGATTGGCCTTTTGGTGCTTAAAGTAAAAGATGGAGATTAGAGAACTTATAAACTGACCACAGCTATCTATGTGGCGTTTATTGTATGCCAGGCACCTTAAGTGTGCTTTTCTTGTGGTTGCCGTTGACTTGCCCACTGGCACAGGAAGGTAGAGGTCAGTGGTTCTAGATTGAGACAACAGAGGGAGACGGAGGGAAGCAGCTACTGCGATGGTGTGGAATTTGTTCACAGCCACACAGCAGCAGGTCTGACTTGCTGTCTCACTGGGCTTTGCCCTCCATGTACTGAGCAATATGTATGTATGTATGTGTGTGTGTGTGTGTGTGTATATATATATATGTATATGTATGTATGTAGCAACTGGCCTGGGGTGTTGGCGTACACCTTAAATTCTAGTAGTGAGGGGGCAGAGGCAGATGGATCTCTGCAAGTTCCAGGCTAGACAGGTCTGCAGGGTGAGACCCTGTATATATAAAAATAGGTAACACAAAGAGAGCACAAAGACATAAAATCCTCTTCCCAGATGCCCCCATGGACATAAACAAACCAAACCAAACTGTGTAGGTGAAAAATTCAAACTGCGGACATCCCCAGAAGGACCGGGAAGGCCCTGTCTGCTTATCACCTTTTCTCCTGTTGTGAAATTTATTTCCATTTCCCAAGTTTAAATTGCTTTTGTTTCTATCTCAGTGGGTCTCTGTGTGTGCATAGGTAGCACAGCGAGGACATACCGAGCCTGTGAGCTCCAGTTCATTTTCATCTGCATCTTGTGTATGACCCTCAAATGGGAATCACACTTTCCCACACTGTTCTGACCCTTGCTTAGTGTCTTTCTCTGAGCTATAGGGGATGTCTCTGAATGAAGCACCCCCTTTCCTGCACCTCCACTTGTCTGTTCCAGCCCAGCTACCCTTGTCTCAGTCCCTTGACTGGGATATGGGGTCACATTGCCCCTGGATAGCCTCATGGGGCAGAGCGAGAAGGAGGCAGGGTGGTCATTCTCCCGGTCAGGTGGATTCATGTGCAGCCTCCTAGTCCTGGGTGTGCCATCCTTAGGTGGGAGGCCATCTGCCAAAGTGTTGCAGCAGATGACACTACAGGGGAGTTGCCCCAAGCCTGCTGTGTATATGGCAGGACTGGATAGTCGCCTGTGATGGTGTGAACCAGCTGCTCACATGCCGCTGACTTCTGCCCCACGGAACCTGTAGGGATAGCACTAGCTTCACCCGGGACCATAGCGTCTTCGGTGTGGAGGCTGGCTACTGTGGGGCCCAAGAATAAGTCACCGCCATCTTCCTGTGGGGTGTTAGTCTGGCTTCCCTGGATCCCAGGCAGGCTTCTTTGTCCACACCTCCATGCTGGGAGACAAAGTGCTGGGCCCTGGGACCAGAATGCTCACACAGTCCCCTTCACGAGAGGATTCTGGTTGTGTCTTGGCAGCAGGCCCTGCAGGACAAGGGGTGCGAGAGCAAGAGTCAGGGGACGAAAGAAGACAAGCTCCCGAAGAGGCAGGCGCCGGCCCCCAGGCGGGACCGGGAGGCCCCAGAAGCTGGTGGCGCCATGAATGTAGAAAACACAGGTAAAGGAGGTCAGCCCATCAGCACACCTGGCTGAACTGGTGCAGGACAGAGGCTCCCGTGGGGTCCCAGCTGTCTGATGCTCTGTCCCACAGCTGGAGGTGGCTCAGCCTGTCTGGCCACCTGACATGAACTTGAGACCCTGGACAGCCTCCTCCAAATCCAGGGACAGCCATGTCTGTCCTCTTTCTTGCCCTGCCCCTGTCCCAGGGCCACCAGGGCTCCACCCAGTGATAAGAGACCTTGGCCACTGGAGGCTGGGGTTGGATTTCCCTTCTTTTTGTCCTTTCCAAGCACCCATCTAAAGCAGAGCCCAGGAGCAGCCTCCCAGACGCCATTGGTGCTGGCTGCAGAGCCTGGCTTTTATGGTCAAGAGGATCTAGAGAGCAGGGAATTGTTCCCCTGCCTTCAGGCTGAGAAAACTGAGCCTGTGGTTACATTATCCTTGGCCCAAAATGGGCACCCAGAGCTGACTGATTCTAGAAGGTTCTCCAGGCCCCTTTGCAGTCCTCTGGGATTTCTGTAGTAAGTACAGGCCAGTGACCACAGAGAAAGAACCTCCTAGGCAGCCTCAGGGCAAGGCCAGGGGTGTGAGGGAAAGGTGCCACTTTCCCAGAATCTGCTTGTCTGAACTTGCTGGGGTTGTTGGAGGAGGTCACTCCCTCCTCTGAGTCTGGGCCAGCACCTGTTCTGCATGAGCCCTGGTCCACCTAGATTCAGGGCTGGTGTAGGGTCTGGCTGAGCAATGAGCAGCCAGGGTTTCAATACAGCCACCATCTGGCCAGCTAGGTTCAATAGGCTCAGAGGAGGAAGGCTAGATCCTCCTAGCAATGAGGACTGGCGTAATACCTGATCCCTGGGCCCTGTGGTGGGTGTGCTTTTAGAAACTGACCTGTTAGGTGGTGACTTCCTCAGCACAGGCTTGTTCTGCTCAGGTACCCTGGGGCCTCACCTCTCCTCCCTTCTCCCCATTCTCAGACTTCCTTTTGCTTCTTCAAGAGTGTTTTTCCCACTATCCACAACTCTGCAGGTTCCACTTAACTCCTGACCCCCTGCACAGGGCATCATGCTGTGGTCTGGGGCTCAGGGCCTCCCAGGACAGGAGCCACAGGAGCCGTGTCATGGAAGACAGGCCTGCCAAGACCTGTGATAGTCACTCACACCAGTGTTACCTGGGGGAGCCCAGCTCCTTTCCCGGGGCTGCTTTTGGGCTTAGCACATTGGAAGAGCCTGCAGGGTCCCTCCCATGTGACTCAAGAGGCAAGACCAGCTCTCAGCCGAGCCCAGCACATTCTCTTTGTACCACTACAGTCTGTGGCCATGCTGATCATGTGGCAGCCCTAGATCATGTGCTGATCATGTGCTGGCCTAGAAGCATCGGGCTGCCCTTATTGCCTCTAGAATAGATCACAGAGGCTGGGCCAGCTCTGTGTGACTTTCATGCTGTGTCACATGCAGTGCCACACAGTTGAGGCCATTGGTTAAGCATGAATTGTCTCTGGAAGGAGGGGCTCCCAGCCCCACCCTTGGGAGCAGAACACCTTCCCCCCAGCAGCAGGGGTCCATTGATGGGGGTCAGGAACAGGGAGGCCCCTCACGTCTGGGAAGGCCAGAAGCTAAGGCCTCATCGAAGTGAAAGGTTTACCAGCTAGCACCAAGCCTCTGCCCTCCCAGATACTTTGCAGGGCCTCACTTGGGCTGCTAGGGGGAGAAGGCAAATCATTCTCCTGTCCACCTGGACTGCAGCTGGTTCCTCATTGCACAGGCCATGCTCCTCTTCAGTGCTTTGGAGCAAGCACTGATCACAGCCCTTGATGCTTCTCCTGTGTCTCCCACTCTGATGACAGAACAGGGAAAAGTGTGGGGTGAGGAGGACTTGGGCGGAGGCCCTGCTTGACTTGGTGTTTGTCCCTTTCTTGTGCATGTGTGGCCCCACGTGCAGGCATCAGCCTGAGAGTATACCTGGCTGCTCCTGTCCCATGCGCTGGTCTGTTGTGCTTGCCCCTCCTCCATGCACAGAGGACCACTACCCACGGAGCAGCTGGGAAAGCCCCATCCTCTCTGCCGTTCTTTTAAGAGGGTGAGACTTAGCATGAAGAGCCATTTCTGAGTGAGTCTCTCTTCTTTCCCAGTGGCAGTTGCCTGGAGACTGGCCACTGAGAGACACCAGCCCTTTAGGCCTGGAACACACCGCTTTGAGGGGATTCAATAAAAACTGCTTTCCTAAGTCTTGGTTTAGGCAGTTCTGTCCCCAGAAGTTACTGCTGAAGTGACTTCCCCAAGGCAGACCTGGAGGTCCCCAGTGAACCCATTTTGCTATAGCCTTCAGATCTCATCCTAGCCCTACCTGCTTGCATCCTCTTCCCACTGATGGTGTGCCCTGTGGTGATGGCCGCATCCCTCCCCCAGGCAGACCTCCACTGTCGTGCTCATCAGCCACTACTTTGCTTGTAGGTGGGCGGCTCTTTGGCATCGGGAGGTGCTCAAGCCTGTCGGGGTCACCAGGCCCAGACCCCGTGGTACATAGGACGGTGGAGGCCATGTCCCAGCTTCAGGAGGAGCTGGTGGTCCTTCGGGAAAGGCTGGCCCTCCACGACAGTGACCGGCAAGCCACAACTATCCAGCTACAGAACCAGGTACCTGGGGAGGCAGGGACAAACAGAGGCCACTGTCCACTGTGGAACAGGTCAGGTGACATTGTTAGGGTACCTGGACCCCACCAGAAGTCAGTTGGTGACATTCTTCTGGTTTGGGAAGATGCTACAGGATGAGGATGTTCAAACTCCGGTTGTTTCACTTGGCAACAAGTGTCTTTTGCACCTGAGCGTCTTCCCAGACAAAACATTTTCCCCTTTAATTGATGAAATCTACTTGCTTATTAAGAGGGGAAGTTGAAAGTGAAGTACCCAGCCTTTCTGGTGTCCCTAAAGCTCCACTTTAAGGAGGATCTTCTCAGATGACCTGGGAATTCAAAAGGGTACCTCGCCTTTGCTCAGGATTTATCTGTGAGCTTTTTGATTATGTATTTATAACAATAGTGTTCTCCAGGGATGGTTCCTGAAGCTCTGTACCTATGAGATACTCTCTGTAGGGCCCAACACTGTGGAGACATGGTCAAACTTCTGGGCCTGGAGACGAGAGCAAACCCTGGCTCAGCAGGACTCATTGGCCCTGTGGCCCAGGGATAGGTAACTGCCAGTCTGCACCTTACTTGTAAATGGTTTTGACAACAGAACCCTGTGGCTGCTCCCTGCTGCTCCCTGCTGCACTGTGTCATAGGGAGGTTGGAACTGGGGAAATATGTCTGTCTGGCTGTCTTGGCTGTAGGAGCACTGTCGATCCTCTGAACTCCATCTTCTGATTTCTAGCCAGCTGATGCATGTGGCTTTGTGGTTATCAGATGGGGCTGTCATAAATGTGGACAGAACATTGTGAACTATAATGCATGGTGCCCCATGGGTTCCTCTGGCCTCTTGTCTCCCTGAGCCTACAGTGGCTTTTGTTGTTGTTTTGTGTTGTTGGCTTTGGTTTTGGTCTTTCTGAGATAAGCTCTTGATCTAGCCCCATGTGCCCTGGAACTCTATAGTGGGTAGTGCCTACCTTCTGGGCACTGTGAATAAGACTGCTACCAGTAACCATGTACCACTGTCCCTTCAAGTTCCTGCTTTCAGTTCTTTGGAGCATATACCCAGAATTGGAATTACTGAGTCATGTAGGATTTCATTATTTTCCTTATTGAGACTTATTGAGTCTCACTGTTGAGACTCTCTTTTCCTCCTATTTCAGACAGGATCTCACTATGTAGTTCTGCTTGACTTGGAGCTCCCTATGTAGACGAGGTCAGCCTCAAACTCTGAAACTCGTAGAGATCCATTTCTCTCTGCCTTGCAAGTGCTAGGATTGAAGTTGTATGCCTTCCTGGGACAGGATTTTGATACTGCCTCAAGCTGCTGTTGACCTTGAGATGATCTGCTGCTCTCTGCCCCCA
>LOJH01027939.1:0-17902 GCA_001685095.1 Ellobius talpinus
CCTCTTAAAGAGCTGCAGGGTTTTGCAGCTAAAGCTGAGTCAGGAAGCCTCTCAGATGAGAGTGCTTGCTTGCCTCTAGCAAGTAGAGCAGGCCTGAGAAATTGCTGCTATCAAGAAGCCACGCTTTACTCTATTCTTTTCTGCCCAGAATTACTTCCCAAGCTCTCTCAGGTTTTGCATGGAGTTTGTTAACCACGTTGGAGCGCCATCTGTAACATGAACAGTCAGGGCAACAGTGTCTATGCCCATAGTGGTCACAGGAATGTGCGTCTCTCCAGAGGTGATGATCCCAAGGCATCTTCCTTTTATAAGCTGCAGGGTGGGGAGATGTTGGCTGAGGCGTTGGCCAAGATGATCAGGTCAAGGTCCATGGTGATGTCTGTTTTGGAGAATCTCGGTGCATGTAGGTAATAAAAAGAGAACTGTGCCGCATAGCCAGTGTGGTCTTGTAAGGCACTTTCTGATGACGGTCTCCAGGATACAGCCCTTTCTCTACTTTCCACTTTCATCCTCTGGAGACATCTCTTCAAGGGCTGTTTGCTAACCCCGCCTCTCTCGGTGACTCTTGCCACAGAAATCCTTCAACACCAAGCCTCTCCTTTAAACACCCATTTTATTCTCCATCTAATACCTATTACTTGTGGCCCCACTATGTGCCAGCCACTCTATGATTGTTTCTTTCTTATTTGGTGGACTGGCTTTCATAACAGCCAAATGAAAGGGCCCAGCTGTAGCCAGTGAGCACTCAAGAGACAGAACCTACATCTGTCATCTGAACAGAGAATTCAATATAAGAAGTTTTAGGTAGAGATATATTTTTCAGTAAGGTGCCTGGCAGACACTGTAACAAATCGTGGTATTAGAGAGGCAGCTGTTGTGGGGAGTAACACAACCACCTTGGGCTGAGAGAAGATGGAGAATTGTGGGCATGAAGAAAATGCAGAAAATGAAGGGTGATGATGCAGGGCCTGGATCACTATCTCTGAGCCTTGTTAAGGACCCTGTGGGGCTGCACTGAGACCAGGAAAAGAGACAATAATGGACACACTGTATCTTGGGGGAATTATGTAGCTGGTTCTGCAACTGTTGCAAGGACCACACACCAACTTCAGCTGCAGGTTTGGGAAAAGAACCACCTCTGCAGAAATGCAGGGACAGAAACAAGAGTAAGTCATCAAAGGAAGCCAAAAGCCCTTTTACCTCCAGCCTTGCAGGAACCCATTGTCCCCTATTGGCAGAACCTTACTGGGACTGGCTAGCAAAGTGAGCTTGTATTCCCAGCTTTAGCAAGACAAAGGCACACAGAGAGGGTGGGCTTGAATCCCAAAGATGCTACACTGTAACAGGCAGTCATGGGCTATACCCTCTGCCTCAAGGCCTGGAGAAGGGCCAGTTTGAGGGTATTTTTGGAAAGACCTTGGTGTTAGAGGCAGTAGATCACATCTTTGGCTAGTTATGCTATGGCTGTTGAGGCTGCCAACTTCTCTATCTTCATTACCTAATCTGTGCAGTGGGACAGTATGTCTGGACCTCCTTCTCTGTTCCTGCAGTGCCTAGGAGAATGTTACGCTGGTACCCCTTGTCTGGTAGATCCAAGGGTGTTAGCTAGAACTTAGCAAATGCTTCCCCACACAAGAAAGCCTTGCTCTAGTTCAAGCTGTGAGTTATCTTCATAAAGCATGGATCCCCTTGGAGCCCTTGGCTGTTCCTTCTAAGCAACAGAGCACACACCGGGCCAAGTCAGGGAAGCTTCCCTGACAACATGAACACAATATGAAAGAAAGCAAAGCGTCAGCCTCTGTTACATAAGATGCCTCAAATAGCCTCAGACAAAACACTCCCAGCTTCACGGCAAAGAGGGGAAGTGGAGAAGCCATGGGAAGGAGGCTGCTCTTGTCTTTGGGGACCATCGGCCAGGGCTGGCAAAGCTCTTTCCCATGCCTAATTTTGAGGCACATTTACAGCTTTGCTGGCATGGCGTGGGTGTTAGACACAGTCTTGTCTCATCTTAGTGCTCAAAGGGAGACATTTCTGCTCCTTGCTTGATGCTCACGGCATCAAGGTGAGCCTCCTGGGATGCCCCCAGGAGAGACTGAAGAGTGTTCCCAGCTTCAGGTATACCAGCGGCCTTGGAGTACAGTACAAAAATGGGGAAGGTCGCTGCTGACACCATCACTGTGGCACACCGCTCACTCGATGGTAAGGGTTAAGGTGAGGACATAGGTACCTGCCTGTGGACTTCAGATTCTAGGACACCCATGACCTGTGTTAATGGCCCGTGGCTGAATCTCGCCTCCACAGAAGCGGGTGGGTCATGGAGTTATACACACTTGGTTTATGACTGCCTCCACTCTTGTTTGATTATTGCTTTAGACAGTTCATTCAGTACTCTGTCCTGTTTCCTAGAGAGATGTTTATGATCAGGCTTACCTAAGTGATTCTTGCAGGGCAAGCCAGCCTTTTAGCCTCTGCGTTAGTTACTTTCTCTCTTTGCTACAGTGGACAGAATGCCTGAACAGGGCAAACTCAAGGTGAGAAGGACTCACTGATGGATACAGTACATGGTGGTGAAGGACAAGGGAACCAGGTGGCTTCTGTGGCTGCAGGAGCATGAGACTGCTGAGTCACATCTCAGCAGGTCAAGATGCAGGGCCTTGGACCTCAGGACAATGAAGGCATGGCTTTGTGGCTCTAGGTCACCTGCAGGGCCTAGATCCAACCTCCCCAGTGGTACCACCTATTGGGGACCAAGTGTTAATAAACATGTGAGCCTGTGGCAAGTGAGCATGGCACATTCTTTCTCTACCTTACCCTCAGGTCCCTGCCTAAGTGTCCCCTTCAGAGTAATATAGTTCAAGCCCTCTCACTCCATGATGACTGAAGGATGCTCCCTGACTCCCGCTTGCCCAACGAAATACCTTTAAACCCAAAGTTCAGCCTCTCAGGCCTCCCATCACCGGAAAACTCAATTTCCATTTCTGCTCCCTCCTTCTAATCCATCAACTTACCTCAGTCAATACAGGCAACTCCGCCATCTCCAGAAATGATCCTCTGAGCTTCCTTGTGGCTTCTGGTCTTTAAAGCCAGGCTTATAGATTACATTGACTTATGTTTCTTTTACTGTAGATGGAAGAATCCAGCAGCCAAGTAGGTACAGGAGACCAGGATTTGAGTGTCAAGTCTATCACCTGAGAGCTGTAGCCTCAGACAGATTTGAATCAACTCCCTCAATGCTTTCTGGAGTATTGATAGGATTACTGATAATGCACATGAACTGATGATCATGGCATCTAGGGAAAGCTGGTTATAAATATTGTTACTGCACTGTATTAAGTATATGTTAAACACACAATGAAAATCTATTGAGCTAATTAAAGGGAAGGACCTGGCAGAATCTGAAGGTGGTGACACTGAGCTTAGAAATCCCGCCTTGGTATTTTGGCGAGTTGCATGGTGAGCTTCTGGCGATGAGGCAGTGTGTGTTTATTATAAGGAGATTGCCGGTCTGTGCAGACACAAAGACAAGGAAAGGATTGCCCACACCTCACAACTCAGTGTGCTATAATGCTTTCAAGGTTTTGGTGCATCCTGTAAAGATGATCTCATTGTTCTGTTTCTAATGTTTATATGCATTTTATAGTTTAGAGATGTACTATTTAACCCAGGTGTAGTGGTGCATGCCTGTAATTCTAGCACTCAGGAGGCTAATATATGAAGATCTGACATTTAAAGCCAGGCTGGGATATATATAGTAAGACTCCGCTGGAAGAAAGAGGGGGATGGGTAAGGAAGGAAGAAAAGGAAGATGAAAGTGAAGATGAAGAGGAGAGAGAAAATAATGATAGTCATGTCAAGTAAGGAGAAACTAAAGCACTTAATAAAACACATGAACCAATATTAATATTTAAGGAAGGGCTAGGATGTAATTCAGTGGTACATCACTTCCCTAGTGTTCACAAAGTCCTGGTTTCTATCCCCTGCACTTCAACATACACATGTGTGTGTTTGCATGTTTGTATGTATGTGTATATATGTAAATATATGTACGCATATGTATTATTGGTGGTGTTTTCTTCTAGCATTTCAAGTTTATATATTACAGGTTTCATGTACCATAATTACATTAAGATTATTTCTTATATCATAAAACAATTTTCTGACTTTCTGGCTACTTGATATTCTGCTTTGCATATAAACCATTTGTTTAACTCTACCTTTATTCTGTTTTTCCCATTGTGAATATAGGTCTGTCTGAATTTCAGTTTGTTTCCTTAGAACATGAACCATAACGTTATAAATAATAAAAGCCCCAAACTTAAATGGCTGATAAGGGAGTTAAGTTCATCATTTCCCATAGCTGAAAGTCTAAAGATAATATTTTTGGGGGACTAGTCAGTTCTGTGGCCGGATGATGCCCTCAGGGACCCAGATACCATCCATGGTTGGCTCCTATTTTCTGCTGTGTACAACCTGAGCAATCAGATGACAGTGATGAGCACATACTCATTCCTTTTATCTTCACAGCAGCTCCAAGAAGTGTGTCCTGTTATTATTCCCATTGCAGAGATGGGGAAAGTGAGGATCAAGTAATAGAACTCAACACATGAGAGGTGTGACTGCCATTGTTCCGGGCATCACATCTTCACCCCAGCACTCACTGGCACAAGTTTTTTATTTGATAAAATTGGAAAGTATGTAAAATTTTGAGGGAGAATTCAGCAAATACCTGTCTTCTCTTCATTGTTCATTATCAGCTGTACTGGTTCTCTCTCTCTCTCTCTCTCTCCCTCTCTCTCTCTCTCTCCGTGTGTGTGTGTGTATGTGTGTTAAAATGTGACACAAACACACAAAGTGCCTTTGTCACACGGAGCCATTTGGATGGATTCCTGCAAACTGGTCACACCCGGTACCCAGTGCACCCCTTCCCTGGGTAACACCTGGAAATACTGAGCACAACAGGCATTTTTCCCAGGAGACAGCAAGGAAGAAAGAGCACTGGACAGGCTCACGAGCTTACTGACAACCCCTAAGGACGGCCCTGCTTTCCCCTGTAGGCTGAAGAAACTGGCTATGCTTCAGGAGAGAGTGAGGGGCCCTTAAGGACATAGCCCCAAAAGGTGTGGCTTCCAGATCTGTCCACTCTGGAGTCAGGGATGTCTGGCCTGGCACCTCTCAGTAC
Organism: Ellobius talpinus; assembly: GCA_001685095.1. Classification (NCBI taxonomy): domain Eukaryota; kingdom Metazoa; phylum Chordata; class Mammalia; order Rodentia; family Cricetidae; genus Ellobius; species Ellobius talpinus. The sequence goes on from LOJH01027939.1 coordinate 5,180, forward strand.
CACCTCTTACATGGCGTATTAGTACTGTCATGTTGATGTAATAAAACGACAAGATCAAGACAACCCACAGAAGGAAGTATTTGCTTTGGCTTTGGGTTCCAAACAGAGAGCTGATAATGGCAGGGAAGGCAGGGCCTGGTGTCCAGAGCAGAAAGTTAAGAAAGTGTATCTCTCCGCATGCAGGAAGCAAAGAGAGCGAGGTCAGACTATAAACTCTTGAAGCCCTCTCACCCTGACATGCTTTTTCCAGAAAGGCTCTGCCTCCTAAAGATTCCTTAACCCCCCAAACATCACCACCAACCAGAGACCAAGTCTTCAGATCCATGGAGGTATGGGAGACATTTCTCATCCTTACCACCACATGCAGTATGTGACCGTAAACAAGAAATCATTCTCCAAGAGCCTCAGTTTCTTCATCTACATAATGGGATTGGTAACAGGTGCCATGTCCCAGGCTTGCTGTGAAGACAGTGGGAGTTCACGCATGGAAACCACCCATCATGGCTCCTAATTCACGACATGCACTCCAGAGCCCTGTTGTTCTGTTAATAGTCTTGCCAGGTAGCTGTCATAGTTATTCCTGTTTTACAACAGGGAAAATGGATGCCCTGAGAGTTATAAGAACCCGTGTCACTTAACTAAGAAGTGACAGGGGCAGGATTCACAGTCAGGATTTTCTGACTCTAAGTATGTAGTCTGCCAAGGAATAGATGAAGTCTGGATATGTGGGGACCTAAATCATACGCCAAAGATCAATTTGTTAACTGACAGTTTTATAATAAGAGATGTAATTGTCGGGCTGCCAGTGAATGGGTGCCAGCAGCTCAGAACTATTTTCTTCCTGAGAAAGGAGTGAATGCGAATGCAGCAGAGATGGTTGTAGGGGCTGGGTCTCTTTCAGGTCCGTTCTGCCTGTGCCCCTGCCAATGAAGACATGCAAGAAAGCACTGAATCCACGGGAAGGAACCAGGGGCTCACCAGGTCTTTGCCTCTAATCATTCAGGGTGCTGAGGGCTGAGGTCAGTCCCTGCCCCTCTCTGGACTTCAGCCTGGACATGGCCAAAGCAATTAGGGTGAGGAATTATGGCTGAGTTGACATCAAAAGACCTAATTTGCATTATTGTTAGAGGTCCCATGTCCCCACGCCTTGTCGCCCCAGCTCCCAATCCCATCTTTCCTCAGTATTCAAGAGGGGCATTCATTGTTGGCATATATTTTATATGATATATATATATATATATCTCACTTTGCTATTGCTGTATTACTCTTCAAGTGACAGGCAGCAGAATAGACTTTGTCTCGATATTGACAGGTGAGCATGATCTGCATTCATTCTAGAGTTGCATTTCATTCTGACACTGCTTCTTTATGTGTGTGGTGGTAGTGGGGTTTGGTCCTTCTGTAGGCCTGTTTTTAGCTGGAAGAATGAGCTAGGTGTTGGATCTGTTTCTCCCTCATGGAAGCTGACAGAGAGAAGCTCAAGAGGTCCATAAGATTCACAAGTCGCTTTGAAGACCCAGGAAGCTCACGATTTCCCAAGGCCGTATAAGCATTAAATACTTGCTGAGGATGAGGGCGGACTCTTCAGTGGAGCTGCCTGCAGGTTGGGCAAAGGATTCAGGTGGTGGGAGTGGTCACTCGTGCTGGAGTGAGCTTTTCTAGTGATGTCGCTGCCCTAGTCTTCTAAGTTACTATAAGTGACCAGACTAAACCCATTGGGCACCTTAAGCTGGGTTCCGGTAGAATAGTTTCTTTGGACTGTTGGAGACATTTCTGTGTATCTCCACAGGAAAAGAAACACAGCACAGAAGCACCCAGAAGTCTGAAATACTATTGAAAATAAACTGAGACAGATATTGATGTTCAACCTGAAAACCAGAAAAGCAAAGCAGCCAGCCACTGGCTCTTACCTCGACCTCAGTCCGTAAATGGTGATCCTGCCTCCGGGAAACCTCAGAATTAGACTGAGAGCTGTCTCCTCCCATCTTATAATCCTCTCTAGTTCTGGTAGTGCAACACTACCGCCTGGTAGTTGGCAAGCTAGTGTGGCTACTGGGATTAAAGGTGTGTGTCATTGCTGCCTCATCTGAAAGGCTGAGCAATGCCAACAGTTACTTCTATCTTGGAGAATAGTAAGATGATCACTAAACCCCCAGGGAGTCCTTCTGTGTGCCATGCATTGTGCTGCTCAAGGCTTTAGATGGCTCACTCTTCCAAATCACATGACAGCCAACCAGCATTGTTGTGAGACATGCCTTCCCTCAATCACAAGTGTGGGAACTGAGACTCATGCATACCAAGAACTTTGATCATCCATCTGGTCATGCTGGGTCACAGGCCCGTGGACTCCAAGGAAGAATGTGATCTATGGCTCATGACAGTGATCTCAGGCATATTTTTAAAAAACATTTTTTTAATTCCGTGCTTTCTTGGAATAAAATAAGAAATCATAGATCCTCAAGGCAACATATAAAATATATTTACTTTATTAGTGTGAATTTAATTCTTTGCAAATAGAACTTAGAAATTCTCGAAAGCAAGGCAGTTTATTGTGCCAGGCTCTGAAGGTACCAGTTGGACAGGCCATGGCCTGGCCCCTGGTGAGAGCTGAGACTCCAGTTATTCAGTATACAGAGTACTAATTATGCCAACTTGTCTCCTAGAGAAAGACCCACCATCCGGGAGGGCACCAAGGGTGCTTGCCATGCCGATATCTTCACCACCCAGTATCTCCATGCCCATTAGAGGATCCTCCCTTAGTGAAGAAAACTTGCTCATAGTTTGGGATGTGGGATATCCAGTTTTTCCCCACCCCTTGTTTTTGTATACCTAGTTCAGGGCACTGTTTAAATTACATTTGTTTATTTAATGTGTAAGTACACAGGCACACATACACACATGCCATGGAACGTATGTAGGTCTATGCAAGTCAGTTCTTTCCTTCCACCGCGTGGGTCCCGGGGAATCAAACTCATGTCATCAGGCTTGGCAGCAAAGCACCTTTACCCCTGAGTCATTTTAATGGATCTCGGAATGATGTTTGTTATGGTTGGGAAATTTTTTTAAAGAGCAACATTTAATGGCATATGAACAATCTACTCAATTCAAGTGCCAGCATGACAGTAGATATTGATTGTCAATTTGATAGGATCTTCAGTTGCTAGGAGGCCAACTCCTGGTCTTGTTTGTGAAATGATCATCTAGATTGAGTTAAATGAGACTGTACGACTCCCCAGAATGTGGTGACACATTTTCATGGTCCAGAGTTCTAGATGGAACAAAAAGGAGGAAGCTGAGTACAAGCATCCATTGTTCTTTGCTTCCTAACATCAGATGCAATGTGACCACCTGCTTCAAGCCACCATGCCTTCCCCACATGATGGACTGCATCCTGGACCCTCAAAGCATGAGCCACAGCAAGCCCTTCCTTCTTTCCTTAAGTTGTCTTTGCTGGGTATTTCGTCATAGCAACAGGAATGGTTACCATTCTTTATAAGTCAGTGTCCATTCAGAAAACCATGTTTCTGTGTAGTCCTACCCGATCCTTCACATACAGTGTGTGGGTGGCCACTCTTGTGTCCTTGTCATGCAACATAGACTTGCCATTAAGACCTTCTGGCTGAAGATATACAAAACAGCTCTTTGTTCTAAATCACCACCTCCTCCACATCTTACTGTATTTACACAAACATGCTGACTCTTCCCTGGTGCTTTGTGTAATGGCTAAAGGTTGACACTGACAGTCCCTACCGACTCCCAGAACAAGTTTTAAGAGGCTTCTGCTTGCCGAGGTCCCTCACTAGGAAGCAGGTGAGCTTTGCAAGTCCCAAATGCTCTAGAGCTAGGGCTAGCCCTCACATGGTGCCATCTGCACACAGATGCTATGTGAGGTCATGGCGCCATGCAGCTAGAGGCTAGGTGGCTTCAGAGCTTGGAGCCTGTGATCCTGGTGGGTGGTGACCATCACAGGACAGGGCTCCCATCTGGAGGACTAAGTGAACTTTAAGGTGCCTTTCAACTCTCTGAGACATGGCTGTGTGATCTCTGGCCAATTCCACAAAGAGTTGGTCACACACTGTCTCCAAAGGCTCCCTGACCCACATGAGTTCTGCATAGGTGCCTTGCTCCAGCTAGCACTGTGGAGCATAGGGGTTCAAAGCAGGAAGTAGTGTAGAATCCACTTCCCAAGATAATGTCCTTGTAGGACCCAGTCAGCCACCTAGAGGCAGGGTAGAGATCAGTTTAGAAGTCACAGCCATGGCTGTTGTTCTTCCAGTCCCCAGCATCACCTGCTGCCCTGATGAAGCTCAGCTCTCAGCACCAACATCAGGGAACAGTGGAGTTGGATGGCTCTTCCTCTAAACCCTGACTGCCAACTCTAAGCTATGAGAGGGAGGGGATGGGCATCCAGCTGGTCTGGCTGCTCCATTTCCTGGAGAGGTGATCATTTTTTCTCTGGAGGGAGAGGGACAGAGGTGATGACAGTGGCCTTGGGTCCAGTGTGACACATTCCTGTTTCCTGTGTGACAAAACCTTTCATCACTATTAGATCATCCCATCCTTGGGGCTTCCTCCCTCATGGGAAACCTAGAAGGAGGCGAGGCAAAAATATTCCTATCTAGCCCAGAAAGAAAGAGCAGTTCAGAGAGGAACTAGCCCAAAGCCACACCCCATCTAAACACCTTTCTTTGCAGCCTATCAGTGAGCTTCCTCTGCCCTATAAGCTCCGCCTACAGCCAAGTACTAAGGCTTTGGTCCCCTCTCCTTTGGACACCATGGTTTTTATCTGTAATGGAGCTCCTGGCTGCACACCTCACTTCTGCTTCCTTCCTTGGATGGCTATGAATGGGTGTGTGAATGGGTGTGAACGGGTGTGTGAATGGGTGTGAAGGGGTGTGTGAATGGGTGTGAACCATGCTGTACTGTTGTCATCACACTCTGACTCTGCTGTCCTGTCTTGGTCACTGCACTGAGCCCCCGGCTGAGTGCTCTCGTGAATGTTCCTCCTTTTCCTAACCCATAAAGCCCGGATTCCACAAGGCAGCACCCCCAGAATAAGCAGAAGCCCCACAGGAAGCCCAAGGAAAAGAAAACAACCTTAATCACAGTGGCACCAAATGAAAGCTGCTAATCCGTAGCAGGGAACACTTAGAAGCTTCTGCAAGTCCTCGCAGAGATTTCATGTGGAATTTATGCCCCTGGGGGACCCAAGGACCTCAACACAGAAACCTCCCTTTGAGTGACTCACTGTCCTCATTAGCTAAAACGCATCCTGCCAGGACTGGGCTCACCTTCCTCATTGCATAAAAGCAGCTCTACAGCAGAATTCTATGAGTCAGGAGAAAGAGTACAAGGACAGAACCCCAAACTTCAGTTTCCTCATCAGTAAAATGGGGACTCTAACTCTCACAACCGCATCTATAACTCCAGTTCCAGGAAACATAGCATCCTCTTTGGGCCTCCATAGGATATATATAGGCCTCCCAGTTCACTGATATAGATGCAGGCAAAACCCCCAAACACATAAAAATTATAATAATTCAAACACAAATCATGGCATATAATACCTAGGGATATTATCCAAGGTTTCCTTTTGCCTACACACACACACACACACACATACACACACACATGAAGTGGAACATGAGAATACATGTAACAGAGATGGTGATTTCTCTCCTCACTGTGGTTCCGCAGAGCAATGCTAAGCTTTCCCCTCTTCTTCCCCAGGCTCCCCTTTGGCGCTGATGAAGAAGTAAGACAGTGCTCTGAAATTCACAAGTTTCCTTCCATCATTTCCTCTCCGTGTGCCCTTTGGCACATTTCTGAACCTCAGTGTTTGCTTGTGTAAATGCGTCTGATAAGATTGATACAGTTTCATGAGATTAGAAATTTTACTTGGAGAATTAACAGGTTGCAATTTTTATATCCTGTAAGAGCTCTCACAAAGTTGACATCCCAGTACTTGGAGGGAAGGTGGTGCATTTATGGTGAGAGCGTCCAATTATCAGTAGGATAAGAGGTCTATGAGAGCCAGCAGGATGGCCTCTGTGGTCCTCAGAAGTCAGCCCTGTGACATGAGGTCCTCCAATGGGGACAGCAGCTATTATCTGGCACTCTGCCAATGAAGCCAAGCTTCTTCCCTACCCACCCCATGCTATCTGACTGGAATTATATCTTATCAGCACAAACCATCTTCCCCTGGAAGAATGTGAAGCCAGGAGTAAAAAAAGCTTGACCCCTGACATCAGACCCTCCATCTGTCTCTGCCACTTGTTTCCATAGTGATCGTCACTGAGCAATGGCCTGCCACTCACTCATCTGTGGCCTCTTTGTCCTCCATCCATTTCTGCATGTTGCTTAACATTCGAGTTACCCAATAGGAAAAAGTATAGATTCTGAAAAGGAACCTGAGAGCTGGAGCCGCCAAGCACTGTCCCCCCGCCACACAAACACACACTCCTGCCTCTTCCCAGACTGTTGAAAGACCTAGTGTCTTCCATGAACTGGGTCTTTCCTCTGAGGCGATCTCCAAAGGTCCTGACACATCTCAGCTGTGGGAAGAGATTGGGTGCCCGGCTGAGAGATGAAAGCAGGTGGTCAGCGAGGACCTGCATCTAGGATTCCATAGGAAAGCTGTATCCAGATGTCCCTGTGCCCAGTCTGCTATAGGCAATCAAAAGGACAGCAACCATGAAGACTTCTGCCTGCTGAAGGAGGGGATGTTGGTATTACAACAGCACCTTGGTCTGTGCTGGGCCCAGAGCCTCTTACTCCCAGTTACAGTTGTTAATCTCTTCCCTCCTGTCCCAGAATGAGCAGAGGCTGCTTCCCCAGAGAACTTCCATCCCTTCCACTCTGCCTTACACAAAGAGAAACACCGCTGATCTGTGAGCTGACTGCTGTCTGACCACCATTGCTTCCCCAGCCTCCTGGTCCCAATGGCTATAGCCCTTAACTACTCCAATCCACCACCACTGGCCATAACTGTGTCTCCTTATCTGGTAGTGAATGCTCACCAGGTGTCCACTACTCTTTCACTTGGGGCCTTTTAGGGATGTGCTCCATAGTTTCTGTGGCTGTAGTGGCTAGAGTGGGGTTCCTTCATAATGAGGAGCCCCTGGAACCCTACTTGTCCATCTCCCTTGCTTGCTTCCCTCCCATCCTCCCCCTCCCACCCCAGACAGGGTTTCTCTGTGTAGCTTTGGAGCCTGTGCTGGAACTCACTCTATAAACCAGGCTGGCCTGGAACTCACAGAGATCCACCTGCCTCTGCCTCCCAAATGCTGGAGTTAAAGGCGTGCGCCACCACTGCCCAGCCGCAGTGCTTTTATTCTTTGTGTCACTGTCCTGTGCCAGGTACCCTACCAGGTTCCCATGTGAGTCACCTGGAGATCTCAGCCAGTGTATCCCCCCACCCCAGGCTCAGGTGGTCCATGCAGCCTGACCTCAAGGCCCTCTGTAATCCTCCCCTCCCCCTCTGCTGCCATACACACCTGCCTCCTGCTCTATAGTCCCTGCTGTTTTTCCAGGAAGAGAGACTTCTCTGTCTTCACATATATTGCAGGCACCTTGCAGTGAGATCTCACTGACCTCCATTCCCCTTTAAATCTCAGGGTTCCTGTGACACCCGGACTAGTTCTGACCCCCTATGACGTTTCTTTCTTGTACAAGGTCCTCTGCAATGGCTCCCATTTTGCAGCGATTTGAATTTGACAGATAATTATGTTCCCACTCCAAGTTCTGAGTGTGGTAGCTATGTTTTCCCCAGCTAAGCTCTCTCCAGTTTAGTGCATGGCTGTGTTCCATGTATTGCTTGGAGGAAGGAGAGGATGGGGATGCAGTGAAGGGGGGGGAGTGGATGAATATCCCTCAACTCTGTTCCTACTGAACAAATGTTCATCCATAGGGGTAGGCTTGCAGGGCTTCTTCCTGAGACATAGCCTTGCTTCCCAAAAAGGGACATAGGTAAAAGATGTCTTGAGGTGATCTACAGGAAACTATGTCATATTGTCAAACAGGCCAGGGCTGGGAGGGTAGCTTGTGTTGGGGTTTACGGAGTAAGCCAGGCTAACGCCTATCTGGCCAACAAGCCTGAGACCAGGCTTAGCCTGTGAAAGGGCCAGATAATGGAGCAGAATAGGAGAACTAGGAGCTTGCATGCCAGCCAGCTAGTGCTGGTCACATGACCATTCCTGGTGGTTTGCAGGGGCCCAGGTAGGGAAATAAATGAGATGCTGAGTCTGGTGTAAGCCTATAATCCCAGCTATTTAGATTGCTCAGGCAAAAGGATAATCAGTTCAAGCATTGGCTGTAAAGTAAGTTCAAGGCTAACCTAGGCAGTTTGGTGAGATTGTCTCAGAAAATAAAAGGTAAAAAGAAGGGCTAGAGACATAGCTCAATGTAGCTCAATGCCACCTCCGCTACCTAGAATGCAGAAAAACATGGGTCCAACTGCCAGCACAGGACATCAGACAGCAAGGGCCTCCTTCACTGTCACCACTCCATTGTGTCCAAGACTACATCTGGATAGTTGCTGAGTGGTTGGGACCCTGTTCTTTATATGGGCAAGTGACATCCCATCTGCACTCTGAGGCCCCTTTGCAGCTGCCTGTGTCTGCTGGGGTATAGTTGGGACTTCTGTGGTGAGCATTGCTGGGGTGTACTCCTCAGTTAGTCACAGCCCTGTGCACAGGGCTCTGTCTGCCACCCCTTGTCCTCTCCTCCAAGTTCTGGACTTCCTGGTGTGTCTCAGCAGTGCTGTGGGGCTCGCCCCATTGTAGGGATCCAGTGGAACTGCTCTGCCTCTCAGAGACAGAAGGAGCCTCTCGCTACAATGGGCATTTTCCCAGTCTATTCATACTCTGTTTTGATGGAGCAGGACCAAGGAATTGGAGGAGTTGGATCTAGTCCTAGCCTTGCTCAGCTGACATGCTATGTGACCTTAAATGGCCTCTTCCCTTCTCTGTATTGTGGCTTTCTCTAAAACCTAAGAGACTGAATAAAGGCAAAATGACCAGGTCCAAAAACAACAAATATTGCTTGTAAACCTACCCCATTACTGAGAGGCTTTGCTGCCTTAAGAAATATACTTACCCTCTCTGATTCCTTCCCTCTATCCCATGGAACTATTGGGAAGATCGATGAGAAAAATCATAGTCTGACCTTAAATGGATTGTGAAATCCTCAATAAACAGAACACACCCCAGGAGATACCCTTGGAATATTCAAGAAAACTTCTAAGTCTGCCACATTCTATTTTTCTTCTTCTTTTAAAGGATGAATCTTACTTGTAACCCAGGCTGGCCTTGAAGTCACATGTGATCTAGGCTGGCCTCAAACTCCCAACCCTCTTACCTCAGCCTCCCGGGTGCTGGGATTGCAAGTGTGCATCATCCCTCTGGTCATGTGACTATACAGGAGAGTGAAAACTTAGGTCTCATCCTGGATTGGGCCAATAAGAAGGGCTAAAGACCCCACAACAGATTAGTAGGGTTAACTTGGGCTAACAATCCTTGGGTGAGGACTAGCCCCACATGCAAACTCACTGTGTTGGACAGACATCAACCCTGGCCAGTGGGCAGGGGGTAAAGGCCAGAGCTGGGTTTATAAGCATAAGCACGGGCCGTGTCTGGGTTTGAGTCCCACACCACCGGGTGCTGATTGTTTGACCATGGGCAAAGATCTCAGCACTTCCAAGACTGCCATTGTTCTAGTCAGTTCATGGAGCTAATATGAGTGTGGTCAAGGCTGGCTGGAAGTGACTGATTCAAAGAGACCATATCAGTAAGGATCTAGGGGACCCCTGGGAACAGTGGGGATGTGGTGCCCTCTCTGGGAGTAGGCAGTGGGCAGGCTTCAGGGGACTTGACAAGAGCCAGCCCTCCCTGCACTGAAGGAAGCAGGATGGTGGCCATGGACCTGCAGCCCCAGAGTTTGGGGACACTCAGCTCTTGCATCCTAACCCCCATTCTTCTCACCAAGAAGGCCTTTTCCTCTTTTCTAGGTTGACCCTCCAAAATGCCCATATTTTGGCAGAAGAACAGGAAGGAAAATATTTAAAATATTTATGGAATCCAACTTGGGAAGCCCCAGGCAGATATTTAAAGTCTTGATAGCTCAGGAAACCCATCTGCCCTGGGGCTTTATTCAAAGTAGGCCAGAAAAGGGGGAAATGAGAGTACAGGCTTGCAGTGATCTTTCCCTGGGGATTTGGGCCAAGCCCAAGGTGCTGTTCCCTAAGAAAGCCTTGGCTTTCTGATCCTCGACTGTCACATCCCTCCCAACCTAGATCATCAGAAAATGGTAGTGGGATTGCTGAAAGTGGGGCAGGTATCTGCAAACCTGAGAAGTCAGCATCCGCTGAGTACCAAACGCCAGCAGTCGAGCCTATGAATTAGATATCTGTGCATCTTTGACTTAGAAGAACATTGTTTGGAAGTTCATGAACATGGGGCAGTGTAGACAAGGCTGCTTAGATAAATCACAGGGTAGCCATTAAAACTGCATTTGTACCGTGGAGGAAGGGCTTGCTGTATCCTAAACAGGAGAAAGCAGGAAACCACACTGTTTATTGAGGGTGATCTCACCAGCTTACAGAGCAGTCTGCACAGGGAGAGGAAGGCAAGAAAATGCTTGAAAAGGTTCAGAGAACCCGGGGTGATTTGTTTTCATTTTCTTGGTGTGCTCCAAATTCCCTGCAATGAATATATTTTGCTTTCTGATGAAAACATTTTGGAAAAAAAAGATCTGGTTAAAAAAGAAGTGTATGAGCTGAGAAGATTAGTCCATTGGGAAGACATTTGTCCTGAGGGCCTGAGTTCCAGTGCTCAGCAAAGATATGTGTCTGGAATCCCAGTACTGGGAACCCCAATGCTGGGAACCCCAATGCTGGGAAGGCAGAGGCAGGCAATTCCTTGAGATTTGCTGGGTGGCTTTGTCGATTCATTAAGCTCCAGCATCAGTGAGAGAACCCTGTCTTAAGAACTAGGCGAATGACCGAGGAGGACAGCCGACATCTATCTCTGGCCCACCCCCCGCCACACACATACACATACACCACAAAATAGAGAGCCGTGTACCATGGCCAACATCAAAGTGGCTACCCCTGGATGCAGTGGATCAAGGACCAGTATCATGGAAACACTGAAGCAGAGACAGAGCTGGATAAGGTACCCCAAGCTTTCTCTTGGGGCAGAGTGGAGGTAGATATTAACTGAGTACCTAGCATGTGCCAGTCCCAAGTACAGACATGTCACATGGACCCTGTATGGCAGCCCTGACAGAATGCCTTCATGGGCCCATCACTCATCACATGAGGAAACATAGCGGGCAGGGACAGAGGGATGAATGAATAAGTGAACGTCCCTCCAGTTTGATGAATGTCTAGAAAACAATGGAAGTGACCTCAGGGTCACCTTACCCTTTGATTTAGTAACTCATTGATAGGTACTCCAAACTCAGACAATGCTCTGTGCGGGTCATTTCCCATCTGACTTCCACAGGACTTTTGTGTCCCTCGGTTATAGGTATCCCTATTTTGCTGCTCTGGGAGGGTCATGAGATTGCCCAGCACCACCGTCTCTGCTTGACAGAGGGAGTCTCCTCTCCTGGCCCTGCAATGTCACCTCAGCAGAGCCTGAACTTATTTAATGACCTTGGGTTTATGTCATAGGGTCCCTGGCAGGGTAGCAGATGAGGAGTGTGAAGGAATGCTTCTGTGGTACTGGTGACCTAATTAAACCCATGTGCCCTTTGGTGGCAGAGAAGAGCAGGTTTAGGACACAGCAAAGGCTTGGGATCTGATACCTGTGGCTTTGAACCTTCTGTTATCTGTAAGACATAAGGCTCCAGGGGTCAACTCTGCCCTCCAAGCCTCACTTTCCTCCCCTGCCAAATGAGGAGAGGACTTTACAGAGAGCTTAAAAGAGAACTGCCTTTTAAGGGAGCTTCCTGAGGGCTTGGCCCAGGGGTTGCTACATAGCCATTGTGGCATTGGCTGTTGTTCCTCCACTTCCTTTTCTTTCCTTACTGCAATGTCTGGCTACTACAGCTTGCATTCAGTATTAGTCAGTAGTGGCATCACTCCCATTGTCATGGCTAAGTGCTATGTCATATGCTGGGGAACAAGGACAATCTATGGAACCCGTACCCTTGAAAGCTGTCATGAAGGTGAGATCTTCCAACAAACTGTCAGGCTGCGGTGAGTACCACAGTAGTCTGGTATTATAATGAGCAAGGGAGCACTCAGTGGTTATATAGAGAACATGTTTGAGAGGGCTTCAAAGGATGTGTAGGAGTTTGTGGGAAGAAAGTGAAAAACATTCCAAAGAAAGTGGAAGGAAGTAGGGAGGTGGCAATCAATGAACCAGGAGGTCCAGCATGACTGGAGCTTGAACTCTGTAGATAAGGCCCATGGGCATGACGATGGGAAGGCCAACTAGGGCCAAATAGTAAGATGCCCTACATAGAAGGATGAGGGAGCCTTGCCATTTAACCAACCATAGGACCCTTGTCCATTTCAGGTCAGGTCAGTACCTGCTAGGATATCTGTCACAGTGGAGGATGGGAGGTCAAGAAATGTAAAGCTTGTTCTAATCCTGGGAGGCATGCTGGGAACAGAGACAAGGAGAACGAAGGAAAGGGTTTGACAAACAGCCAAGACAGTAGGGTCTCTCTCTCTCTCTCTCTCTCTCTCTCTCTCTCTGTGTGTGTGTGTGTGTG
>LOJH01027941.1:511-12430 GCA_001685095.1 Ellobius talpinus
AATCTTCAGAGTCCAGTTTTAAAAAAAAGTTCCTGTACCCTAGCGCTGCAGTCGTCACTAGTAACACAGCCCACTTTGAGCACAAGAATCATCGGGCACTTTTTATGTCCCTGGTGGGAAGCGCAGTTTGAAGAGCTGGCTTAAAAAGTGCTGAGACTGTAGCTCCTATGTCTGCAGTGAGATATGAACCTCCCTGCGCCTCTGATCCACTCTTTTTCAGTACAGCTTCAGTGTGCATGGGACAACAACAGGCCAGCTTAATAGTCTGCACACATGCAGGCCGAATCTCAGGTTCTTCCAATGTCTCGAAACAGGTGAAGCCTAACGGGCCAGATTTTTTTTTATAGGCTGGGATGCAGGTGATATATAGGAATTCTGAGAAAAGCTTCCATGGACAACTTTGTGTGTGACTGTTAGGCTTAAATGTCTTCCTTTAGGTGGGAAGTCTGAGCAGAGAAGGAGCCTTAAAGACACACTAGAGATGAGGGGATCTGGTGGCGGTAGAAGATGCAGGATTGACTTGAGTTTGGATGAGACATTAGGACGTTTCCAGGGGACATTATCATGGGAATTATGCTCATAATCAATTTGTGTCTTTTGGAAAAGACTTGTTTTTATTACTTTAATTTTGTGTACACATATATGCATATATACAAAATATATGTGTATCTAAAGAATATACATTTCTATGTATTTCTGTGCATGGTACTGTGAATATGAATGTAAGGCTGTGAACTGAACTAGGGTCCTCTGCAAGAGCATCAAGACCTCTTAGCCATTTGTCTCCTCAGCCCTACGTTTCGGGTCCTGAGTAGTGTCATTGGAAAGAGAGACATGGGCCTGATATGAAAACTAGGACAGAAAATGGAAGTTTTGGAATTATCTATTAGACAAACTCTGGAAAGGAACATAGAGTCAAGGGTAGTTCAAAAAGGGTTGGCAGAGCCTGTATGTTCCTCTGAAAATTCTGCTTTGGTAGTCTAAGCCAAGAAAGCTAGGCTTTGTTGACACAAAGGTATACGTCCACGGACACTTTTACACAAAGATGCTTACCTCGATATTGTCTACTAGACTGAAACATTTAAAAGGACTTAAGTAGCTACAATTTCTGAAGTGATAAGAAAACTATTCAATGGTCATGAAATGACAATATTGACTAAAATTGAAGTACAACAATCTCACAAAATGTATTTATCAAGATTATTTTAATGAAAGTGTTTTAAAACCACGGCACTATATCTATTTGATAACAAATATGAAATGAAATGAAGCAAAAATAAAAGTTCAAAAAAAGGTATGATTTCAATTGTATAAAACTTTTGAAAAGCTTGAAAGAGAAATTCTTCTTTTGTCTTTTGAGATAGGGTTCTGGAACTCACTGTGTAGATTAGGCTTGCTTGGAAGCCATGGAGATCCAACTGCCTTTCCCTTCTGAGTGCTGGGATTAAAGGCGCATGCCACCACACCCAGAAGAAACAAACCAAACCAAACCAAAACAAAACAAAAAAGCTTCGAAGAGAATGTAACCATTTAGTAATAGAAATACGTTTTTTTTGAATTTGGTGAATTTCAGCATTAGTGGTATGGTCATAGTCCATACATAGTACCTCCAGAGATTAAAAATAAATAAAAGATTAATTATTAGTTCAGTCTTTTCAACTGGAAAATATTTCTCTTCCAAAAAAGCCAGGAATCCTGGAATCAAAAGTATAGGTAATGGATAAAATGTCAATAAAAATAAATGAATGATTTCATTTAAAATAATGACAAATATTATTTACCAGTAACTGGCAGAAGATTCATCTCTATACTTCTCTGAGAGCTGCATCTTCCAACTGGATTCTCTATTATATAGATATATATGATATATGTGATATATAATTATGTGTATATATGTATATATACTTGATATATTTTCTATAAGAAATGTTTGGGTGGATATTTGGTGTGAACTATCATCTATTTGTGTTTCCTCCATCACTTTTTGGCTAGGCATCCTCCACTCTCATCATAAAACCCTTTCTGTAAGCTCTCCTCACTGGTTGCTTTGCTTGTTGTCCTCAGGCTGATCCCTAGGAGTCCTGGTAATTCTCATACACTGCCCCATTCTCTGAACCTTTCTTAGCCATCTGCCATTATTTAACCCATCCTTCTTCCCTCTTCCTGTGGGTCATGCTCTCTGAAGAGCAAGGACAAAGAATGACAATGACTATCAGATTTAAAAAAATCAATGCACATGGATAATTAACCATTGTAATATCCCTCCCGTTTATTCAATGCTTTACTTTTCTAGAAATAAATGTGCTCATCTTCATTTCCGTTGCTCCAAGTTCAGCCTAGCATTCTTGTGTGCTTTGCAGACTACAAATAGTCTTCTTATGCCTATCTTGTTCACTAAGTGACCTGAAAAATATAATTTGTTAAAAAAATGAATAAACAAAGCAGACCTTTTTTTATTAAAATAATTATTCATTGGCATCCAAGTTCTGTAAAAAATAGCTCAATTGCATCTCCTATTCCAGAAAGTTCTGTCTGATCAAGGACATACTTATAATTCGTGCTTCTTTATTTCCTGTCTTCTGTCTTCACTGTGTCCCAGAAACACTGGCATTCCCTCTGGCCTTTTGTCTATCTGTTCTCAAAGCCTGGTGTTATTGGGCCAGACCCTCAGCTCAGAGGCTTCTGGCTGTCCTGAAGACCATAGCATGAGTGTCTGTTTCTTGTGGAGCATTGTCCTGGCTGCACAACTGTAAAAGGTAGCCCTGGCCCTGTTTCTACAAAATAATAAAACAAAACTCCTTTCTGCTTTCTTACTTATTATCTCTATGATGAGTTATATTTGGGCATCTGTGTACATTGGTCACTATTCTACCAGAATGCTGCATTATAACATTATGACTCCAAATATCCATGGTCATGGAAAGACAAATGTTTGTATCTCTTTCATGCAAATATATGGAGATAGGTGTTCAAACACAGCAGGAGATCCCAAGATCTTGCTAAGGACACAGGCTCAACTTTTTCTACCTCTTTCTCCTCATTGTACACCCTTCAATTTCAAGGTCACAACACGGCCAAGACAGCTGTTACAGCTTTAGTCATGATGGATGAGACATCCAGAAAGCTAGATGTTACATTCTCCCTGCATCTCACTGAAAAGAATTAATCACATGACCACACATCTCTGAAAAGGGGACTTGGGGAGGTAATAAATACTATGTGTCAGAATTAAGCCAGGTTCACTCCCCAGGAAGAGGAAAGTGGATTACAGTCTCTTCCATAGGATACAGGGTTTCATATGTTGTGAAGTTCATTGTCCTCATCATGTACCTTCTTTTATTTCTGTACTCTCAGGCTTTCTCTGCGAGTAGTTGCAATATAGCTGCTTAATAGTGCTTTGTTTACATCTAGGGAACGACAGAGTTTCCCAGGTTGCTCTCTTATTAGAGATGGGAAGCTGTGTCCCCTATACACCTTCGAAAAAGTCTCCTCTAATCTAGTCCATGTCAGAATCAGTAATTGAACTCGGGAAACACTCACTTCATCAACCCTTGGCTAAATCACATGTACATTTACAGAACCAGAAATAATCACTTTAAAAGGGAACTGTGGGAAGGATGTATCAAAGCCTTGTTTGGCAGCCCGAGTAACTACAGCCCATTTGGGGACACAACATATTTCTGAATTCATGTCACACCAAATATATACATGATTAAAAATAATATCACTTCTAACTAATTTTGTTTATTAATATTCATCTGTTCATTCACCTTCGAGTTATACTCATTTACTAAAACTGAGATAAGAACTACACTGTCTCCGTGAAAGTCGCCGTCATCGCTTGCTATTGAACATTTGACAGGTAGTTATTTGGAAATGAGATTTGTTGTAGGTATAAAGGCCACATGGGTGTCCAAATATTTAATATGAAAAGAAGGTGTACACAACTCTTTAATAGCTTTGAGAATGATTACTTGCTATAATAACAATTTATTGGTCTTAATGAAATATGTTGCGAGAATGAAATTTATCATTTTTCTTTTTCCCTTCTTAAAATGGTCACTGGAAGATTACAAATGATGTCAGTTACGTACATTATATTTCAGCTGGATAGCTCTGGCAGAAAGGTTATTGATTACCTTTGTTTATACTCATGTACACATTCCACTTAGACTTCCTGTACCTTTAAGTACAATTGAACTGCTGGCAACTGTCATCCCCTAACTACATGCCTGAATCTAGTCTCACCTTTCAAGGTTTTCCTCCCATCTCTTATGATGATTTCTTCCCAATAGGAAGCCATTGTTTGCCATTTTCGAATACAACACAGCTTTACTTGTATATTTTTATAGCAGGGAACAACCTTTGCTTTATATTACAGAGAAGTGTTTGTATGCTTTTAACAGCCTGATTGACCTTATAATTTCTTTATTGGGCAGAAATTACACTTCTGGACCTTTCTATCTTCCCTGAACCTCTTAGTTCAACAAATACCAGTTAAGCAAATACCAGTATAAGAGAATATATAGTACTGTAGTGGAAAAGCAAAGAGACAGACAGACCTATTCAGGCAGAATTCAGACAGGAAGGCTGAGAAATTAGAACGAGTGCTTGAGGAAGAGAAGGTTGCCCAGAGTCGAGGTCTTTTGAAAGGAATGAAATACTGTTTGTGTGGTGTGAAGTAAAAGAAAAAAGACTTGCTATGAATGTCAAAAGCAAGCTGTTGACAATCTATCTGTACCATGTAAATAGCACAGATCTGGGGTCCTTTTCGCAAATGCCTATTTTCAACATTCACTTGCGATGGAATGGTTTAAAAGGGAAGTCTTGTACTAGGCCGTTATAAAAATTTGGAAAATGACTTCTGAGTATCTCAAAGCAATTCAATCTAAAATACTAGTAGAATGTTCCCAACATTTCAGCATTCTGGGGTTCTGCAAGAGCAAGGGTAAAGAAAATCCATCCCATACTTTTCCTTAGGGTCAATCTCCCGTCTTAATGGTGATTCGAATCAGCAGTGCCTCCAAAGACCTGAATAGACCTCTTGAACTAACTTCCTAGTAGCGTTATTATGGTCCAAGAGTGTACCAGAGGATCTTCTGCAGTTCCAAGCTTGTCTGAACTTTGCTGTTTAAGTACCTGAAGGCTGTTAGTACTGAACAGAGGACTGAGAGAGTGCAATTCAAGTTCAAGCTGTCCACTGTCATCTACCTGGCCATCCTTGCCAGGAAAAAGTTGATGAGTTGTGGTATTTGTAAAGCTTGAATCTCTCCCAGCACTTAAATTGCAAACCAGTAATTATAGAGCATTTGACTCTTTGTTCTGAAGTTCATGCTTACCTTTAAGGTAAAAAAACATCATCTAATTTTACTGTACTCATGGAAAGGTCCATAATATGTATTTTATCTAATCATAACTACGTGTTATGGGATGACTTATAGCATTGATATATAATATAAATGTTGTAAACAAGATGTATGTAAACAGTGATGTAAAACACAAACAACAATACAGAAAAATGTAAACAAGCCAAGTAGGCAAAGAAAGTAAGAGCAATGTGATAGCTAATTTCAGTTGCCAAGTTGATGAGACCTGGAATTCACTGACAGGACTCTGGATATGCTTGTGGTGGTTTAACCTTGATCAGGTTAAGTGAAGTGAGAAGACCTGTCCACTATGGGTGGCCCCATTCCCTGGGTTTAAATTCCAGACTGTAGGAAAAGCAGAAAATGAGCTGAACACAAACATTTATCCAGTTCTGCTTCCTGATTATAAACACAATGCTACCAGCCACTTCAAACTACTAACTCCAGGACTTCGTAGTAATGACTGACTATGCCCTTGATTAGTGGGTGGAAATAAAAACTTTCTTCCTAAAGTTGCTTTTGTTAGGCCATGTTGTTACAACATTGGAAAAGTAGCTAATACAAGCAACTAAGGAAATTTGACTATGTTGAGTATGCATATAGGCCACGAAAGTCTATATATTCTCTATCTGAGGGCTATAAGCTTTACAACAAACTGCATTTCTAGCAACCAGAGCAAGATTACATAATGTAGATGTATAATAAGCAGATACCTGTTACCCAGCACCTCCATCATGGTGATCTAACTTCCTCCCATCACCACTCACTCCTTTTTAGGGTCTGTTTGTTCCTAGGCAGGATGATTATAGAGAAACTCAGTTCTGTTTTGCATAAAATTCCAGTAACTATTGGTCAATCATTTCTCATATAGGATACAAATAATTCTGTCACATTACTTAGAGAAATTTCACAGAAAGAGAGCTTGCGAAATTTTACCTTGTTAAACATTAAAAAAAAAACAAAGCCAGGCAGTGGTGGCACACACCTTTAATCCAGCTCTCTGGAGGCAGAGGCAGGCAGATCTCTGTGAGTTCAAGGCCAACCTGGTCTACAAGAGCTAGTTCCAGGATATGTTCAGGCTCCAAAGCTACAGAGAAACCCTATCTCAAAAAACCAAACCCAAACAAAACAAAACAAAAACACCAATAACAAAACAAAACAAAAACATGTTTACTCTGTATAGCCCTGGTTGTCCTGGAAATCACTATATTGATCATGCTGGCCTTTGAATGCACGGGACCTACCCACCTCTGAGTGCTGGGATTAAAGGTATGTGCAATCATCCCTGATTTGATTTACACTGAAATTAAGCATTGAAATAATTATGTTGCATGAGCCTTAATAAGTGAGGTAGACTAAATAATTAAAAGATGCAATTCTGTGGCAAGGAAACTCCCTTTTGTGAATTTTTTTTTTACATGAGGACTTGTTTGTAAATCAATAGTTTTTTACAGAACACTTTTTGTTGATTGGTTGATTGATTGGAAAAGTGTCTTGACCCACTTTCAACTTGCTATATAACCTATGCATACCTCAAATTTGTGATCCTCCTGGCTCTTCCTCCAATATGAGATTATTCATATTCACGAGTATGCTAACATTTACAGATATTTAAAGTAACCCTTGGCTCTTTATCCTCCTCATGATGAGGCTGGATATCAGGGTAATTAGCCTGCCTCTTTGTGAATTTGTCATGAAGCTCCATTTCTTATTTCTTCATAGATTTGCTGTCCTATTCTAAAATTCTGCTCTTAATTCTGTGTGTAATTATTAGGTAACTACAATCCCAGTAACCTAAAACTGCTTTCTAACTCATAAAATTGAACTTGTTTACGTTGTCCTTGTTTGCTTAACAAACTGCTTTAACACTGATTAAACAATGCTCACTCATCATTTATTGGATTCTCTATTCTGCAAGAGGTCCATGTCTTTCAAAACAGATGATGTATACATTCCTCTTATGTTCTAAAAGATAATTCCAAAAGTGTGAGCCTCAAATCTCTCCTCACATCTCAGAGGTGTAAAAACTTTTCTTATTAGTGATGTGGGCATTGCACCTTGCTTTGCAGCTTCTCCCAAGCCAGTTCCCTTTCTAGCTATTTCTCTGTTTGTAGGGATATTGGAGAAGCTCATGGCTGTGGGCAACCCATTGAGTCTCCTGCAAAAGGTAGCCTTCTCAGTCTAGTTCTAGATCATCAGTCTAGCTCCTCTGTTCCCAGTCCCATCAAGTATGACCTGTATTAGGTTAGCTTAGATTCTAGATCATTTTGACCAAACAAGCCATTCGTTTCTATAGTACAGCTTGTGTATCTTGCTGTAAAGGAAATTCAAGGTCCAGGATTTTTCTGGGTTGTCAAGAAAGTGGCCTATGCCCCTTTTCTTCCTATACTTCTAAATATATCTGAGAAATTATTATTATTCCATTCAACGATATTATTTATAATTGATGTGAGAGAAAGAAAACTCCAGCAAAACTCAAGTCCCTAAATTCAGCTAATTAAAATTACATTCTGCAAATCAGGATGATCAGGCTTAGGGAAAGAGCTAATCTTTTGCAAACCTGAGGTTTTCTTTGGAAATATCTCATTTCTAAAAATGTATACTAATTATATCACTTCATGTCCTAAAAGTTTCAATAACTTCTAACCAAATACAGAATAAAATTCATAATCTTCACACTGGTCTTCAGAAATTTGCTTTGGCTCTCCAGACACAATGATCCATTTGCCATTTTCAAAAATGCACTGAAACACTTCTGCTTCTGTTCAAGTTGACCTCTATACACAGCTCCTGAGTGATCAATGAGGTACTCAAAAATAAGAAAGAAGTAAGGCTTGATATTCTCCTAATATTAAGATTTGAGTAAACTGCAGCACAACATATAAGACATACAATATAAGAAAACAGAATAGCATCAAATCAAGATCCGAGTTCGATGAATCACATCTGACACAAGGTTCTGATCCAAAGTACTGAAAGGAATTTTTCAGAACTCAAGAGCAAAACACAAAACCCTAAAATTTAAAAAAGTGGACAACAGATAAAAAATTTTTTTTGAAAGAAGACTATAACAACAGGTTCATTTAAAATTTTCCACATCACTAATCATTAGGAAAATGAAAATCAAAAGCATAATGGGAAAACAGTTTATCTCAGTAGGACTGAGCTTTATTCAAAAAACTCAAGATTATAGTACTAATCAGGGTGTGAAGGTGAAGAGAACCCTTGCACATTATCAGTTAGAATATAAACTAGCACAGACATCACAGGCCACAGGGCATAGACTTCCCAAACCACAGTAACAACAACCACACTTGGACTTCTCTATGGCCTTCTGTCATTTACAACAAATATAGAACTGCAGAGTATGTTAACTGAAACAAGAGAGACATGGAAAGATGAGTAACCTCATGATCTTTCTTTCTCTTTCTCTATTTCTCCCTCTCTCTACATAAACACACGCACACACACACACACAGAGTAAAAGAGCATCTGTAGAGAACTGGGAAAGGTTGATGAATGGGCACAAGTCAGAGTTGAGAGTAATAAACTCTGGTGCACTGTGGCACAGAAGACTGTCTACAGACAAGAGCTGCACAGGATATCTCAGAAAGCAAGAAGAAAGGATTTTGATTATTTCCACAATGAAGAAAAGATAAGTGTATGAGGGAATTTGTTTAACTTGATTTAAAAATTACACAATGTGTACATGTATTGAGACATCACAGGGTGCATGACAAATTTATGTCTGTTTTTAAGGCTGTATGCATCAGTAAATGCCTTTTTAAAGGAAAGAAAAAATAAAGTCAACATCACTAGGGACGTGACAAAATAAAAATGCAGGGGGCAGGAAGAAATACACACATGCACACACACACACAAAACCTAAAGAAAGAACCAAGTTCAGTTGTTAGAATGCATATTGCAAAAAAATTATTAAATATAAAGCAGATTTTAAAAAGAAAACCAAGTAAAGAGAAAGGCAGAGATCAATGACTAGGCATCCATAATTCTCCCTAAAGATGGTTTCCTGTAGTCACTGTAAGTGTAGTGATGCAGTTGTTTTCATATTGAAGACTGAGAATATAGATAGTGGCGGAAAAGATGAAAGTATAGTATTTAATGTCTATTGACAGTATCATCTTTGGTTTTTGTTCTCACTTATTGCTATGTCCATCAGTGCCTGTAGATGTGAACAGCACACAGAAACACTGTCGTCTGCTGGAAAATTAAGAGTCCAATCCCATTGTACTGTGATGACCACTAGACACACCTTTATCCAAATCTATAAGCACAGACTGAGACTACATGATTACAAGGGTCTGCTCGCTGTGAGCAGCTCCTATATTGCAACGTTATAGAGTATCATGTGTTCAGATCTTCTTCAGATAGCATGCCTATACCACAGCAACCCATTCTTCAAGGTATACATCTGCTGAGTTCTTGCCATCATCATCCTCTCCTACATGAACTTATCTAAGAAGTGATCCTAGCATCCCTCTATACAGAGACAGCACAGCCGGGTTTCCTTGTGATAGGGGATTGACTAGGATGGTCTCATTCAGGAAAACAGTGGGGAGCCTGTTTTCCTGAAAGGTAGTGAATTCAAATGATGATATAGTAAACGTTCCAGACACACTGGAGATGCCAATGTTCTGAAATAGTTGATCTGTTTCATCATTGTTCTGGTATTTCTAACTACACTTCAATTCATAAAAACAAAACAAAACAACTGTTTTCTGATAAAGTTCTTAACATGTTAATGAAAAGTCCTGTGCTTCAGCTTTGTTATCTATAAAAGAAATATAATAATATCTACTCTTTAAAATAAAGAAATTATATTGTTTAAAATATAAAGAAAAGAAAAAGCAACCCCAAAGGTATATGAAAGACCCAGAAACAGGCAAAGAGGATAAGCACTTTAACAGCAAAAGGCAGAATGTGGGCTTAATTTAGAAGGGTGATTACGATCCATCAAGAACTTGGGGTTTCAAGATAATAAACCAACTTGAGGAAGCTACATGGGTATGGAAGAATGTGGTCTAGTTTGTAAAGTCTCCCTAACAGTATCTGTCCTGTGCATAGTTTGAAGGTCAAGAAGTGGCTGCTGCAGAAGAGAGAGGACCAGAAGATGATGGAGAAGTGATAGCATCCTGCAGTAAAAGGTTTAGATTTCCTTGACCCTGAGGTGCTTGAGGTCGG
The DNA here is from genome assembly GCA_001685095.1 of Ellobius talpinus. Lineage (NCBI taxonomy): Eukaryota > Metazoa > Chordata > Mammalia > Rodentia > Cricetidae > Ellobius > Ellobius talpinus. The sequence goes on from LOJH01027941.1 coordinate 11,080, forward strand.
GCTCCTAGACCATGACTGGGTTTTGGAACCGGCCATCTAACACTCAGCAATACCTAGAAATGAAGCCCAAACTCTGGGGTGCAGAAGGGTGTAAGCAGTGAAGGGTTTCAGTTTTCACCAGGTTTTACAAAGCATCAGTGTCTCAAAATGGACAACTACCCTAAGGTCTTCTGGATGAAATTGAGGATTTTAAATGGGATCATGCTTGGACTTATAATATCTCTTTGGTGGAAGTATGAGGGAACTTGTGGGGAGTGAGAAGAAGCCTTTGCAAACAGTTCAGGCAGAATAAGGGCCTAGGGAGGAGGCAAAATATAGGAGACTATATGCCAGGGGTAGAATGACTTCCTCATTTTCAGAGGACCTGTGGAATGTGTATCCTCTGCTAGGAATGATGATAGCTGCTAAATAGCAGTCCTCACAGAGCTGTGAGACTAAGAACAGACTCAATGAGAGATTACTAATTTAATTGTAATTATATAAGTGTTATATAATTTTTCCCTAAATTAATCTTTCCTTAAATTAATACTTCCAGACTTCAGGGACTATGTTTTACCTTTCTGCCTTCTTAGCTGTCCTATAGAAAAGTATTCAGTTCATGCCTATCTAATGGAATATCCTACTCCCCCCTTTTTGTGATAGTTTGAATGAAAATGGCCCCCAGAGGCTCATATATTTCAATATTTGATTTCTGGTTGGTGGAATTCTTTGAGAAAGACTCGAAAGTATGGCCTTGATGGAGAAGGTTGAGCCACTGGGAGTGGATTTTGAGGTTTCAAATGCTTACACCATCCTTAGTTAGCTCTCACTGCCTAATGTTTATAGATGAAGATTTATGCTCTCACTTACTGGTCCAGTGCCAAGCCTGCCTGCCTGCCACCATGATGGTCATGGACTCTAACCCCCTGGGATGCCAAATTACACCCCAAATTAAATCCTTTTTCTTTTGCAAATTGCCTTGGTCATAGTGTTTCTGTCATGGCAATAGAAAGGTAACTAAAGCACCTTCTATGATGTCTGAATACTTCTCTTTCTTGATAATGAGCATGCCTATACAGACGTTTAGACTGCTGCTATGCTTGTCTCCAGTCAAGGAAGAATCATATTTAACCTAAAGTTTACAAGTAGGAAAGTAATAACTGCCTTTCTTCAGGTTTTACTGGGAACCACTTCAGTGTTTGGAAAAGTGATGACATCTGCTGACCTTTGATCCTTGACACTTTTTAAATCTTTTTTTTAAAAAAAAGATTTATTTTATTATGTATATATTGTTCTATTTCCATGTATCCCTGCATGTCAGAAGAGGGTACCAGATCTCATTACAGATGTTTGTGAGCCACCATGTGGTTGC